>JAEMWC010000746.1:417500-442675 GCA_016490735.1 Pachyseris speciosa | reverse complement strand
TTTCAGCTTGCATTTTCTCAAAGGAAGATTTTGTTCCCTAACATTTTCGGGGCAATTAAAATTTCAGCTAGGGAATCCGAACAGATGAACTTCTTCTAGCTTATGAAAACATCGCTTTAAACAGACTTCAAACACCATAAGGCACTTTAAAAATGGCTTTCTACAGCTTTTGGTTGATTTGGCTCGTTGGGTGCCCCTGACTAATTATGGCTGCGCAGAGCCAGTCACTTAGAACAAATGCTATCAAGACGAAGATAGATAAAACTAAGAACGACCCTAGCTGTAGACTATGCAGGAAAAACGATGAGACCGTAAATCATTTGCTTAGTGAGTGCCCGAAATTAGCTCAGACAGAGTATAAGCGCCGACATGATAACGTGGCCAAAGGGATCCATTGGGACCTGTGCAAGCATTACGGAGTTGAATGTGGTGATAAGTGGTATGAGCACGTCCCAGAACCGGTGGTGGAAAGCTCAGACGTCAAGATATTGTGGGATTTTACCATACAGACGGATAAGAAATTACCGCACAATAAACCAGACATTGTGGTTGTCGAGAAGACCAGCAGGATATGCCATATCATGACGTAGCATGCCCCGGTGACTGCAGAGTCAGACTGAAAGAGGAGGAAAAGGTCAACAAATATCGTGATCTAGCTTTTGAAATCAAAACCCTCTGGAAGCTGAAAAAGATTACCACTACACCAATTGTTATAGGAGCATTGGGGACCTATACAGACAGACTGGAAAAATACCTAGAGGATATCCATGTCGGGCTTCAAGCACAATGCAGAAGACCGTGCTGTTGGGCTCAGCCCGGATCCTGACACAAGTTTTGGATTGCTGAGGCTGCTTGTTACAGCTTGCGCAAGAACCTCTAGCATGACATTGCTGTGATTTGGGACACATAATAATAATAATAATAATAATAATAATAATAATATAATAATAATAATAATAATAATAATAATAATAATAATAATAATAATGTTCCCACACGAATTGGAACGGTCAAAATCTCAATACCAACAACATCGAGTCGAAGATCCCACTATTTTATTCACTCACACGTGGCGATTACACAATCTGACCAAAATGGCTGCCTGCCAGTCTAGGTCAAAAGAAGGGGCGTTCCCGTAAATTGATATCACGTGATTATGTCGCGAGACTGGTTAACCATTGACAAACGTAATGCCACAAAACAAATATTCGTTCCAAAACAACAACAACAACAATAATAATAATGATAATAATAAAGTTCTTCTTCTTTTCTACAAAGCTGTTAATAACTTAGTTTTCATAGACAGTGAAGCTCTACCTGTAACTAGACAATTTACGAGATCTACTTGGACATCGAGCAGCAGTGCTATTACTTATATTCCTAACCGAACAGGGGCACCCAACGAGCCAAATCAGCCAAAAGCTATAGAAAGATATTTTTAAGTACGTTATGGTGTTTGAAGTATGTTTAAAGTGGTGTTTTCAATAGCTAGAAGAATTTCATCTGTTCGGATTCCCTAGCTGAAATTTTAATTGCCCGAAAATGTTAGGGAACAAAATCTTCCTTTGAGAAAATCCTAGCTGAAGTTAACTTTCTAGGAAACCATTTTTCTTTCCGAAAATGCTAGCTGACGTTTTTGACTGCCAAAAACAGCAATAACGACCTTTCCGAAAACCTCAGGGGCTATGATTTCCACATTACGAATCTTTTAGGCCACGTTTTACTAACGAAAATCCGAGGCTACTCCTTAATCGACGCCGAAAGCCTAAGGCGAACTACCCTCCACCGAACAGATATCTACCGAAACGTGTCGTTGGGTGCCCCTGACCGAAGTAGAACTGTTACTTATCAACGTTCATTTTTCATACGCGCGTGCCGCACATGGAATGTTCTTCCCCTGAGCTACGCACAAGTCTCATCTCTTTAGCTTTATTCGAAAGTTTATTACTTCAAAATTATAAAAAGGCTTTGAACTTGTACGACGTTAACGACATTAGAACTTGGAGAACAATCTGTCCTAGGTGTAACACAGCGAGGTCTCTCCTATGCCCGCCAACGTCCTGCTTCTAGCAATTTGGTCTCCCGCCTTGTCTCCTCTCAAGTTTTATGCTTACATATTAGTAATTTTAGTTATTAAGCATTTTTATATATAAAATAATTAACGAGGGATCCGCTGTAATTGGCTATACTGTAGTGGTCTCCCTGCCTAATTATTATATCTTTGGTATTTTGTTTCTATTTTTTGTTTCTATTCTGTTTGTATTTTAGTTAGGTGAAGCTAAATTAATAAATTATTATTATTATTATTATTATTAAAGTGTACATAAAATTTAATAGTACGCAAGATTTTGTTCAGTTAAAGTTTGCCATTTTCTAATAAAGCTTTTCCATTATTGTAACATAATAATAATAATAATAATAATAATACATGTCTTTATTATATTACTTCACAAGATAAAATTACATACCTTATGTTACATTTAATAATGAATAATTGGGTGATGGCAGGATTATTTAGAAATTAATCGATTTATACAAGAATCCTTAAAGCGGTCTGTTGTAACTTTGGGGCGATGACAGGATTATTATATTTAAAAAATAATTGTATGTATTGTCCTTCTTCTGAGGAATTAAATTCTCAAGGGGATGCAGATCCAGCTGTGTTATCTTTACTTAACTTTATTGAATTCGTTGCATACATATATGTATAATAATAATGATGAAAAAAATATCTTATTGAATATGTTCGACTTATTTTTAATATTTCAGACCGTCTTGGTCTCAGCTTTCTCGCAAAGAAAAATGAAAGCGTAGCAATCAAAGACAAAAAGGAACGTCAAGCTGTAAAGAACCTTCGGCGTCATCATGTGCATCTATTTTGCGTGATATCTCTAGTTTTGTGATATCAGCTGATAGCCCATGCGTAAGGCACCAGTACCAGCCTTCGCTTTTTCCTATCAGCACGTAATCTGTGATAATTAATCGTGTTTACGATGGAAGGGCTCATGTTCCGAACCATTGTAGCCTCCCACGCAGACGTCCTCAGGGGGAGGCGATACGTGCGTGACGAACCCTAGGGACGTCTGTGTGGGAGGCGAGAACCACTGGGGATTATGAAAAAGTTAAACACAACTTTCTTGATTGATTCCTGTGTCTTCAAGCATTTGGATCCAGAAGGATACCAATATAGATTATTTGTCCCCCCCACTCCCCGAAATCATTCCACATCTTCGCTGTTAATTTGAATATATTCAAAACGAATTTAAATATTCATTTTTCCTTTGCAGAGTTTTCTTTGCAGCTTGTCCGCCAATATGACGCCAGTTGAATGGATGTTTTGCCGTTTAACAAGTTCGGCATCACGCAAAGCCCTGAATCGACCTTACATTATTGTAGCGTTAAAACCGCGCCGTTTTACGAGTTCACAACTTATGGGTTTCTTGCTTATCTGCCGGAAAGGATATTTCGATTTTGCGTCGTAACCTTTTGAGGCATAAATTTTCAAAATATGTCTTGTTCCAAATAGTTAAACTCTCATTTCAGCCCTGTTTTCACGCTCTATCGCTTTGTAAACACTTAACATTCATTTATTTTTTCTCTGTGGTCAGTGTAGGATCAAGGGATGAGGTTCTAACTTTTGACTAAAATCATTTCTTATTTGTTTGTCCGATGCATGGTTTTTACTTGTAAAAATCATGAAATATGCAGCTTTTGGAAGAAGCATCACATTTGGAATTTTACGTCAGTGTATAAGAATTATTTGGCGACACAAAAGGCAACCCTGTTTGGTGACGCATTCATTTATTCATAGATTCGTTTTCTTCACCTGCTTGTTAAATTTTAAAACCTTTTAAAATGTTTATCACAACTGGAAATTTAAGGGTCATTTTCGTTCATTGTGTAGTTTATTTTTGGTTTAATGATTTTCTTCCTGTCGTTACCCATTGAAGTACACGTTTTTCCCTCCAGGATTCGCCGTTTTTGAAATGCAAAATCAAGGCCTCAGAGTTGTGATTGGCAGCTTGAACGCAGCCAATCACAATTGAGCTAGAATCATGAATGAGCTCAGCTTTCGCATCAATATTCTTGGTTTTCACATGACGTCATAAAAATTAAAATTCTAAATTAAACAAACTTTTGTATTTTTAGCCTCATCACGTAAAAAGACATTTTAGAAATGTATCTACTACTCGCATGTTTTCAGCTCGGTAGCGTGCTTTCTTTTAAAAATAGAGCAGTTTGAATTTTAGGTCTTCTCACAGTGCGTGACATAAACATGTCTGCTCACAGGCATGTCACGCACACGAAAACATCGATTCAGCTTGTGTTTTTGAGGTTTGAAAAGACAACATGACAGGAGAAGCGTTTTTGTGAATGTTTGCAAGCTCAAAAGAGAGAAGAATGCCTTTGAGATAGCTAAAGTAAATTCCAGATGTTTTAACGCGTTTCCGGCCGCTATATTTGTGCCCCTCAGAGGGACACTAACATGGCGTGTCCATACTAAACTCTATAATTCTGATTGTTACATTTTGCCGAATAACTCGAGTATTGGATATCGCACAGTCACGAGACTTTGGCATGATGTTTATTTATTACTCTTCTGCATGCATGTGTTTTGCATGTGTTTTGGGTCACTGATCCATTGGCTGAATAATAAGGATTTGAATACCATTCCCATCCGACATTAGTTTATAGTTGTGTGCGTGCTCTAGAAGACTGAGAAGCACTCCCCGCCTTATGTTTTCAAAATAATGGGAGACTTCGTTGGTCACACGGTACCCGGAGCAATGTTTTTTTTGTTATCGCTCTGGTGGTTCCTGGGCTGGCTTTTGCAGACACATAAAAACTCTTCCACTTCTTCCACACGGGGGCTGCTTCGTTCAAGCGGTTCTTCGAACGCAAGATTACAATCGCACTTATATTCGCCTGTCGTCTGGTACCCTTGTCCCGGGAAAACTCTTTCAAAAATCCCGCTCGAACCCATTGTCAAAGTCGTGTTAGCTGTGATGGGAGTCACTGGAGAGCTTTTTCTCGACGGTACTTGGACTCTGATCGACAAGAATGGCAAATTTGTCGCTGAGAGCCTTAACAATCACAGTCACACGGCGATGTACTGTTTCTTCGGACTCTCTGGCATTGTTGATATTGCGATGTGGTACGGAAGCGCGATACCTTTGCCGCCAAAATTCGACTTCGCGATGATGTCCACTTGCTTCTGGGTGGAGGGGTTTTTGTTCTATTTTCATCTTCAAGGTCATTCGGAGATCAGCGTGCGCTTGCACACGATTCTTTACATAATAATTTTCGTCACCGCACTCACATTTCTCGCTGAAGTCTTTTTAAAGAAACACCAGCCGCTGTTTGGTTTAATGAGGGCCATTTTACTAGGCGTCCAAGGCACTTGGTTTTTGCAAATTGGTTTTGTTCTGTACGGCCCAAACAAGTGGCAAAACACGCCATCCAACGTGGAATTTCTGCCGATCGCTTTCGCCTGGCATTTGTTTATTTTCCTATTTCTCGCGGTTGTGCTCTTTGTCGCTTTTCATCGCTTCTGCGGGAAGAGAAATCCCCGAGAAACTGGTGATCAAGTGCAAGAGGCGCTTTCCGACGAGGACGAGGAAGAAACCATTTCTCTTGAAACGTTATAACGACGTGACAGGGATCATGCAGGAAATTAGATTTTTATAAATGCAAAAATGGAAGAGTGTTGCTTGTATTAGCATAAACAGGATCCATGCCAACCACTCGCCCCTCGGCCCAAATAGATCGCTATCAATTCCAGCACCAGGTGTTTTCTGAACATCCCACAAACACTAAAGAGATCCAACCAGATCCAGTGACTGACAGCAGTAGAGAATGTAAAGTTAGCGTCCAGTGGCGAAAAAAATCTTTATGGATCCTTCATGATGATTCAACGATAACAGAAATTTAACGTTCCTTAAACTCTCCAAATCAACCGCTTTAGGTGAACTGTGGTTACTGGCGACGCCGGAACCGAACGCATTACCCATTTATAACTCTGGTATCAGTGAACTTGGATTTGAATGGTGTAGCCAGACTGTTTGCGATGTTTGGTCAACTTAATATTTAAACAATTATTAGAAAAAGCGCGCGAAAGAGCTTCATTCCGTGTCAGCTGTGTTTAATTACTCTGGACCTGAATTTTGCGAAGAAAGCGAAGCATTGCCAGCAGAGCTAGTGAAAAGGACAATAACTTTGAATACAGTTTTTATTCCTTTACGCAAACGTAACAGACGCTCTTAGATATCTCTCTGCAATAGCTTGTTTTCACTACAGCGCCTACCCCCCACTTTTTGTTATTTGAAAGTTTCGCTTTTAGAAAAGCAAACTATTTACACTCGATAGACATAATACACGCTGAATTCTTAAAGGAGCACTGTCACCGGGATTTTTGCTGTTTTTGGTTCAATTCTGCCAAAATTACTGCCTTTTACCTGTTATCGTGCAAAAAATGCTCCTACAGAATCAGCAAGATGAATTCCAATGAAAGTTTAGCAGGAAGAGCTAACCATAATAATTTTTTTTTTGTGATTTTTCAATACATGGCTTGAAATTTTGAAAAACCTGGCAAGTTTTTTCAAATTTCAATCCATTTCCATCCTCGTCATCTTACATGGAATACAGACGTTTATGGTGTCAATGCAGTACTACAGTCTTTGGCAACAAAACTAGACCATTATTTTAAGGTTTCCACTGATGCATTGGCAGTTTTAAGCTTTTTAAAGTGATGGTACAATAGCGTGACACTGCCCGTATAAGTCTTTTACAGTACACCTCTTAACAGGAAATTAAAAAGAGTAGATGCGAATTCTTAAGGGATTATATGCCGCGGACTAGGGGATTTTTCTAATAAAGCAGGGGTTTTAATTTCATTTTAAAAGTTGACACTGAATTGCCCGGCGACGTGTCACTAAACAAGCCCACACGGGCGATAAATACAAAAGGTAATTTCCAATTCTATTTTTACACAAAAAGCAGAGAGCTCGACTACCTTGTTTATTCAGAGATGACCTCCTTTAATTTCGTATTCAATACTGATTTGGAGGGTTATTTTGAGGAGCCGAGGACCTTTCCCTGCTCTAAAGCATATTTAATTTGCATTTTCAAAGCGTGTGTTTCCTTTGTAATCTTCATTATATGCTGCAACACGCTTGACAAGTGAAAGCAGGATTTTAATTTGAATTCATCAAAATATACATTCTTCCTGTCAAAAAAGAAAAAAAAAAAGGAATTCGTGGCTGGTCGTACAATAACTATATCACCAGTCTTAATCTTTTTATCTTTATGGTATTGTAATCAAAGTTTGGACGAAAACCTCGCTCGAAGATACTTAGTTTGAGAGTTAGAACGGCTACATATTAAAAGACAACTTTTAAGTATACAATAACTATTCATTTTAATTCTTAATACCCGCGCTTATATTAAAAGTGACCCGTCTTTTAGTAATTTTAAAAGTTTGTTAATTAAGCATTATTCGTAATTTTTACTTCTTAGCTTAGAAATTTATAGATTTTGTTTATTATACTTGTAGATTTCAGTGTTTCATTTTAGAATTTTCAAATTGTTATTTAATTGAATTGTACTTAGGAGCTTAAAGTTTTGATTAGGAGTGCAGAAGTTTTTAGGGTGTAACGTAATTTTAGAACATTTTAAATTGTACATTTCTTTATTTCCCAGGGCTCCTATGAATACCCAGAATACCAGCCTCGTGCTGAATGGGCTACCCTGGTTAAATAAGCTTACTTACTTACTAACTTACACTTCGGCTTTGTAATTTATTTCAAAATCGTTCAAACCTGTATTCTTCGCTATGATAGCACACACTGTAAACAAATAGGAAGTAAAAGCAATTGTTTATTTTGTAAAGAGACTGAATGTTAAAACAAAACGAAAATAATTTGTTCCGTGACAGGTAGGAAACCGTTCGTTGCTTGTGGTTTCTGTGGTGTGAAGATCTCGCCTGTGATTGGTTACAACACAATAAACATTCCAGACATATTTTAGGTGTTCACGCCAATATAATCATCGCTGTAATTGCTTACATTTGAGGGAAATTATTTTAAAACCGCTGCTATTAATATATATGTCACGTCGTAGAAATGAAACAAGTAATTTAAGCAAATAGATCGTTATGTAGATATCCTGAACAAATCTTCCACAATTTTTATCCGATCGCTCCAGATGTACCAAGACAACACCTAATTGAAATAAACAACATAAACTGACCAACATATTCTCAAACGCTGCTTTGAATAATTTCACCCAGGGTTTTTGTGTAGATAAAAGTCCCTTTCATTCGCTTGTTCATCAGATCAAAAAAGGAGCGGAAGCAGACTAAGTTATCAATAAGTAATTTATAAGAAAATACTGTAAATACCCTATACGATGGTACTATGTGCTGAGAACTTTATAAGAACGTTGCTATAAAAAGTGACAAAAATTAAAAAAACATCCCTGCTAGTCGAATCACTGGCAATTTAAGCCGAGTGCAAATACCGGTAATTGCAGGTTTTAACGAAAGGGTGAAAACCAGTTATGCGGCGAAAAATGAAGGAGGGGGCCGCTTTATTTTCGCTTCTCTCTGCCTATCGCGTTCCGTTTACTATCTGAGCGCCTGGAACAGGCTAAACCAAGATGGATTTAAGACCCTCTCATAATCTCGTATTCAACGGGAAATTCATGAAAAGACACTCGTTAGAGGTAAACCGTGAAGTTCAAAGACACAACCTCTTTACCAATAGGAGTCGTGTCTGGCCTGTCAACGTTATTTACAATCTACGGACCCTTACAAATGGGAGGGCAACTACTACTCTTATCTGACAACTTGGAGAGCCGATCATTGGGATTTGACACTTCCAATTCTGGTGCCAGTGCCGTAGTGACGTTTTTCTTGATAGCCCCCTCAAAGTACTTTTCAGCAAAGTGTGCACCCTGGAAAAGCTGTTCCTTGTAACGTCAGTGATGAAATGCAGTCAGTGAACAGTTGTTTTCGGAAAACGTTTTTGCGGCCAACAACAGGAAACTCGAGACTAAATTAGCTGATGCTGTGCGTCCACAAAGGTGGAACGTTACTTATGGAATAAACCTGGTAGATGCTGCCACTGACGCCAGGCCTATACGTGCTACTCAAACGACCCGGCAGTGGCACGTGACTATACCACGGCACTTGTTCAAACGTGGTTCAATCACGTCAAATTAAAAATACATAAAAAAAAAAAAAAAAAAAAAAACAAGAACAAAAACAACCTAAAACACATTAACCTAATTTTCGAATTCAGTTCGGCACGACTGACAAAAGCACGCCGTTTGAAACCAAGGCGCGCTTCTGCTGTGCGGCACGACAAGACCTGCCGTGCCGGGTAGTCGTGCCGAACTTATTTTCAGCCTGCCGAACTGAATGATTTCAAACGTCGTGCTTAGGTCGAATTCAATTCTTGAATTTAGCGGGCTCGGCACAATAACAGCGCGATGTTTGGCAAAGGCCTGCTTCAGCCATCAGCTGCAAGTCAGTGCTTACTGAATTACACAAATCAACGGGTTTTAAAATTCCCAGCTTAAAATTACAAGATTTAGCAGTTGCACAAGGTCCTAAATGTATCAACATTGACTGAAGAGCTGAAAGGTAACAGCTAAGGTAATAGAAGGTAAAGAAAGGTAATAGAAGACAGGCGCGGATCCAGGGGAGGTGAAATGGGTGAATTTTCACCCCCCTTTTTCTGAGCCCCCCTTTCTTTCTTTTTTTTTTTTTTTTTTTTTTCTTATCCCTCAAACACCTCAACCAGGCTTTGGTTCTATTACCTTATTACAAAAATTCACCCCCCATTTCAAAATCCTGGATCCGCGCCTGGAAGACTCGCATCACTTGAAGTTGCACTAACCATTGCTTGGTTTACCGTGTGAATGGTAAGCACCCGGCCCTGGTTTCTGAATTCCCTTCCATTATGTCCAAGCGAAAATCTTGTTTTATTTGAAAGTTCCTGTTTGTTAGTTTGATTATTATAGCGTTTTTTATTTGAGCTTAAAAAGGCCCTTCAGTTACGAATAAGGGCCTTAAGATTTGAAACACGAGTTCGAATACTGTGAGTTCGAGTGCATTTTGTTTCTTTTATAGACTGTCTTTATAAGCTAGACTGACGTCCCAGTTTTCAAGCTGAGGCTGAACCAAGACTTGAATGTTCCTATTCTCTTAGTGTGGTCTTTCGCATTTTTATAGTACGATACGATACGATACGATACGATACGATAATCTTTATTTAAACACGATCAATTCATCAGCCCATAAAAATACATATCACATACGCTAAAATATTTAAAATTCAAACTGTGTACTGTAACACTAGAATCTGTTTTCCGTGAATGCCGTGCGTTAGACTTAAAAAATGTCATTGATCTTACGTTTGAATGGCGTTTTGAGTCGCTTACCGGTGAACCCTCCGGCAATAGTATAAGATTATAATAATGGCTATATTTGTGCTTGAGGTTTGTGCAGCTCTGAAAAATTCCTTTAATCATGTGTGTTCCTGCCGTGCTGTGGTCAACCTAAAGTATGCCATCAGCAGGGCATGAACTGGGCTTTACCACTGAACGGTTCTGTGTTTGACCCTTTTGTTTAACCAATAATATACTCATAATAGTGACAGCTATCTACCCCAATAACAATGTAGATAGCTCAAATTTGCCCTTACGTCCCACCTAAATAAATAAACAAATGGATAAATTAAGTAAATGTACTTCAAGGGCAGTGCTAAATAATAATAATAATAATAATAATAATAATAATAATAATAATAATAATAATAATAATAATAATAATAATAATAATTGTTCCCACACGAATTGGAATAGCCTCCTTCGCAGACGTCTTTGGGCTGGGCTTGTCACGCGTGACGAGCCCAAAGACGTCTGCGAAGGAGGATAGAATTGGAACGGTCAAAATCTCAATACCAACAACATCGAGTCGAAGATTCCACTATTTTATTCACTCACACGTGGCGATTACACAATCTGACCAAAATGGCTGTCTGCCAGTCTAGGTCAAAAGAAGGGGCGTTCCCGTAAATTGATTTCACATGATTATAAACACTTCTTCTTTGGCCATTTTAGCTTTAAGAGAAAAAGAATACAAACTGCGGATATAAACATGACAAACCAACGCACGTGCGTTGGTTTGTCATGTTTATAACCACAGTTTGTTTTCTTTTATCACATGACAGGCTCCCGCACATGATTATGTCGCGAGACTGGTTAACCATTGACAAACGTAACGCCACAAAACAAATATTCGTTCCAAAACAATAATAACAACACTAACAATAATAAAGTTCTTCTTCTTCTTCTTCTTCTTCTTCTTCTTCTTCTTCTTCTTCTTCTTCTTCTTCTTCTTCTTATTATTATTATTATTATTATTATTATTTAAGTGTACATAAAATTTAAGAGTACGCAAGATTTTGTTCAGTAAAAGTTGGTCATTCTCATAAAGCTTTTCCATTTTTGTAACATAATAATAATAATAATAATAATAATAATAATACATGTCTTTATTATATAACTTCACATGATAAAATTACATACCTTATGTTACATTTAATAAAAGATATACAATGATCATAATTGAGTAATTGGGTGATGGCAGAATTATTTAAAAATTAATCGATTTATACAACAATCCTTAAAGCGGTCTGTTGTAACTTTGGGGCGATGACAGGATTATTATATTTAAAAAATAATTGTATGTATTGTCCTTCTTCTGAGGAATTAAATTCTCAAGGTGATGCAGATCCAGCTGTGTTATCTATACTTTACTTTATTGAAGTCGTTGCATTCATATATGTATAATAATAATGATGACAAAAAAATTATCTTTTTGAATATGTTCGACTTATTTTAATATTTCAGACCGTCTTGGTCTCAGCTTTCTCGCAAAGAAAAATGAAAGCGTAGCAATCAAAAGACGAAAAGAAACGTCAAGCTGTAAAGAACCTTCGGCGTCATCATGTGCATCTATTTTGCGTGACATCTCTAGTTGATAGCCTATGCGTAGGGTACAAATACCATTCTTCGCTTTCCCCTATCAGCGCGTAATCTGTGATAATTAATCGTGTTTATGATGGAAGGGGCTCATGTTCCGAACCATTGTAGCCTCCCACGCCGACGTGTCTGCGTGGGAGGCGAGAACCACTGGGGATTATAAAAAAGTTAAACACAACTTTCTTGATTGATTCCGGTGTCTTCAAGCATATGGATCCAGAAGGATACCAATATAGATTATTCGCCCCCCTCCCCCCCGCCTCCCCCCCAATCTCCGAAATAATTCCACATCTTCGCTGTTACATGTAATTTGAATATATTCAAATCTGACGAAATTTAAATATTCATCTTTCCTTTGCAGAGACAGTTTTCTTTGCAGCTTGTCCGCCAATATGACGCCAGTTAAATGGATGTTTTGCCGTTTAACAAGTCCGGCATCACGCAAAGCCCTGAATCGACCTTTCATTATTGAAGCGTTAAAACCGCACCGTTTTACGAGTTCACAACTTATGGGTTTCTTGCTTATTTGCTCGAAAGGATATTTCAAGTTTGCGTCGTAACCTTTTGAGGCATAAATTTTCAAAATATGTATTGTTCCAAATGGTTAAACTCTCATTTCAGCCCTGTTTAGACAGAGTTAATACTTTCACGCTCTATCGCTTTGTAAACACTTCAGTGTAGGATCAAGGAATGAGGTTCTAACTTTTGACTAAAATCATTTCTTATTTGTTTGTCTGATGCATGGTTTTTACTTGTAAAAATCATGAAATATGCAGCTTTTGGAAGAAGCATCACAGTTTGAATTTTAGTTCAGTGTACAAGAATTATTTGGCGACACAAAAGACAAAGGCAACCCGAATGTTTGGTGACGCATTCATTTATTCACCTGCTTGTTAAATTTTAATACGTTTTCAAATGTTTATCACAACTGGAAATTTAAGGGTCATTTTCGTTCATTGTGTATTTTTTTTTAATGATTTTCTTCCTGTCGTTACCCATTGAAGTACACGATTTGCCCACTTTAACTTTTTTTGGATACTCGCTTAGCTTCAAGTTTTCCCTCCAGGATTCACCGTCTGTTGAAATGTAAAGGTAAGGTTACAAAATTGTGATTGACAGCTTGAACGCAGCCAATCACAATCGAGCTAGAATTGTGACTGAGCTCAGCGTACGCTTCAATATTCTTTTGCACGTGTTTTGGGTTACTGATCGTTTGGCTGAATAATAGGATTTGAATAGTTCCAGCTGACTTCAGCTGACAATTACTGAATGCTTAGCAGTACCATTCGCAACCCATTACATTAGTTTATGGTTTCGCACGTATTCTAGAAGACTGAGAAGCACTCCCCGCCTTATGTTTTCAAAATAATGGGAGACTTCGTTGGTCACACGGTACCCGGAGCAATGTTTCTTTTGTTATCGCTCTGGTGGTTCCTAGGCTGGCTTTTGCAGACACGTAAAAACTCTTCCACTTCTTCCACACGGGGGCTGCTTCGTTCAAGCGGTTCTTCGAACGCAAGATTACAGTCGCACTCGTATTCGCCTGTCGTCTGGTACCCTTGTCCCGGGAAAACTCTTTCAGAAATCCCGCTCGAACCCATTGTCAAAGTTGTTTTAGCTGTGACGGGAGTCATTGGAGAGCTTTTCCTCGACGGTACTTGGACTCTGATCGACAAGAATGGCAAATTTGTCGCTGAGAGCCTTAACAATCACAGTCACACGGCGATGTACTGTTTCTTTGGGCTCTCTGGCATTGTTGATATTGTGATGTGGTACGGAAGCGCGATACCTTTGCCGCCAAAATTCGACTTCGCGATGATGTCCGCTTGCTTCTGGGTGGAGGGGTTTTTGTTCTATTTTCATCTTCAAGGTCATTCGGAGATCAGCGTGCGCTTGCACACGATTCTTTACATAATAATATTCGTCACCGCACTCACATTTCTCGCTGAAGTCTTTTTAAAGAAACACCAGCCGCTGCTTGGTTTAATGAGGGCCATTTTACTAGGCGTCCAAGGCACTTGGTTTTTGCAAATTTCTTTTGTTCTGTACGGCCCAAACAAGTGGAAAAACACGCCATCCAACGTGGAATTTCTGCCGATCGCTTTCGCCTGGCATTTGTTTATTTTCCTATTTCTCGCGGTTGTGCTCTTTGTCGCTTTTCATCGCTTCTGCGGGAAGAGAAATCCCCGAGAAACTGGTGATCAAGTGCAAGAGGCGCTTTCCGACGAGGACGAGGAAGAAACCATTTCTCTTGAAACGTTATAACGACGTGACAAACATAACAGGAAATTAGATTTTTATAAATGCAAAAATAGAAGAGTGTTGCTTGTATTAGCGTAAACAGGATCCATGCCAACTACTCGGCGCAAATAGATCGCTATCAATTCCAGCACCAGGTGTTTTCTGAACATCCCATGCCACTAACTCTGAAGAGATTCAACTAGATCCAGTGACTGACAACAGCGGAGAATGTTAAGTTAGCGTCCAGTGGCGAGAAAAATCTTCATCAGGCGATTCAACGATAACAGAAATTTAACGTTCCTTACACTCTCAAAGTCAACCGCTTTCGGTGAACTGTGGTAACTGCCAACGCGAACATTTATAACTCTGGTCTCGATAAACTTGGAGTTAAGTGGTGTAGCCAGGCATATTTGCGATGTTTGGTCAACTTAATATTTAAACAATTATTAGAAAAAGCGCGCGAAAGAATTTCACTCCGTGTCGCTGTGTTTAATTACTCTGGACCTGAATTTTGCGAAGAAAGGCGCAGTATTGCCAGCAGAGCTAGTGAAAATGACAATATCTTTGAATTCAATTTTTATCCCTTTGCGCAAACTTAACAGACGCTTTTGGATATCTCTCTGCAATAGCTTGTTTTTTTTTTTACGACAGCGCCAGTACCTCCCACTGTTTATCATTTGAAAGTTTCGCTTTTAGAAAAGCAAACTCAGTATTTACACTCGACAGACACGCTGAATTCTTAATTCAGTACACCTCTTGCAAAAGAAAATTAAAAGAAGTAGAGGCGAATTATTAGGGGATTATATGAAAACAGACTAGGGGATTTTTCTAATAAAGTAGGGGTTTTAATATAATTTTAAAAGTTGACACTGAGTTGCGCTTGACTTCTCGATCGCCCTGCGACGTGTCACTAAACAAGCCCACACGAAACCCTCGAGGGGATTTATAACCTAGCTTTCGCGATAAATACAAAAGGTAATTTCCAAAACTATTTTTACACAAAAAGCAGAGAACTCGACTACCTTGTTTATTCACAGATGGCCTCCTTTAATTTCGTAATCAATACTGGTTTGGAGGGTTATTTTGAGGAGCCGAGGACTTTTCCCAGCTCTAAAGCATATTTGATTTGCATTTTCAAAGCGTGTGTTTCCATTGCAATCTTTATTATATGCCACACGCTTGACGAGTGAAAACCAGGATTTTAATTTGAATTCATCAAAATATACATTCTTCCTGTCAAAAAAAAAAAAAAAAAAAAAAAAGGAATTCGTGGCCGGTCGTACAATAACTATAGCAGCAGTCTTAATCTTCTTATCTTTATAGTATATTTTTGTAATCAAGTTTGTACGAAAACGTAACCTCGCTCGAAGATACTTAGTTTGAAAATGAGAAACGGCCACATATTAAAAGAGAACTTTCAAGTATACAATAACTATTCATTTTACTTCTTTACCCGCGCTTATATTAAAAGTGACCCGTCTTTTAGTAATTTTAAAAGTTTGTTAATTAAGCATTATTATTCGTAATTTTTACTGCTTATAGAAATTTATAGATTTTGTTTATTCTACTTGCAGATTTTTGTGTTTCATTTTAGAATTTTTAAATTGTTCTTGGGAGCTTAAAGTTTTTAGTAGGAGTTGGACGTTTTTAGAGTGTGACGTAATTTTAGAACATTTTAAATTGGTACGTCTCTTTATTACCCAGGGCCCCTATGAATATCAGCTGAATGGGCTACCCTGGGGTTAAATAAAGTTACTTACTTACACTTTTGGGAACAATTTTTAAAACCGCTGCTGTTAACATTTATGTCACGTCGTAGAACCGAAACAGGTAATTTAAAGCAAATAGATCGTTATTTAGAATCCTGAACAAATCTTCCACGATTTTTATCCGATCGCTCCAGATGTACCAAGACACCAAATTGAGATAAACAACATAAACTGACCGACATCTTCTCAAACGCTGCTCTGACTAATTTCGGTACTTTTTCACCCAGGGATTTGTGTAGATAAAAGTCCCTTTCCCTCGCTTGTTCATCAGATCACGAAAAGGAGCGGAAGCAGACTAAGGTTATCAATATGTATTTTATAAGAAAGTACTATATAATTACCACACATACGATGGTACTATGTGCTAATTAGAACCTTAAGAACGTTGCTATAAAGGTCACAAAAATTAAAACAAATCCTTGCTAGTGTAGTCGAGTCACTGATAATTTAAGCCGAGTGCAAATAAATGCCGGTTTTAACGAAAGGGTCAAATCGGTTATGCACCAGTTTATATACGTATTTCAGGTCTTGTCAATTTAATTACTTGGCTTATCAGTGAATGATTTAAGGCAAAACGAATCGAGAGCTTGACTGAGGTTATGAACACATAAGAAGAAAGGAAGTGAAGAGAGAAAGAAAGCAATACTGAAAAAAGCTGATAGCCGATGAAACTGATTCCTTAACTTTTCTTTTTCTCACAGCTAGTGTATTTATGTTATCGAGCTGTTGTGAGGGGCACGTTGACCAAGTTGTTTTGGATGCTTCAGTTTTATGAAAAAAAACAAAAAAACAAAACAAAAACTAATGCACTTGCAAAAATGAAAGACATATATACGTGTGTAGAGAAAGAGAGCAAGGAAGAAAGAAAGCAAAAAGATAATCAAATTTTTTTCATTACGGACGAAGCAAGATATAGTTTAATTGTTTCCTCCTTCCAGATTCCAGATGATCGAGCGACAGCACAGCATATCGTAAGTGACACTGACATGCTATTCTGCGATAGGTCAACTTCCATCTTACTCCATTAGCCGTACTACCTGTACCTGCTTTCGTTAGTTGTAATATTTGTAAATAGCTTTTTTAACATTGAATTCGCGGATTTGTATAGTTATTTCTGTTATTATTGTGTGAAGTTCTGAATGAAGCCGTTGAAAAGACTGAGGTCGCCCTCCTCAACATTTAAGCTATGGAACGACAGGAAACAAGCTTCTGGGTTCGCAAATAATTCAAATAGCGAATTTTCAGAGGCCCTGCTTCATGGATTTATGCTCAGTTGTATGGATGAGAGTAGATTTTCTCAAAGAGCAGGATTCGTCCGCCATTTATAGGCGTCGACAAAATCAGGATCGGATCGGATCGGATCGGATCGGATCGGATCACGGATCGGATCGGATCGGATCACGGATGGGATAAAAGTAATAAACAAAAAGTATATTACAATGAACATTGGAGAAATGCTGACATACTGTGACATATTGGAGCTTAGGCCCTACTGAAAGTGATTTCCCGTGGAATTGAAGTCGTTTGGCGTGTAATAATTGCGCTTTAGGTAAAGAAGAGCTGAGCGAGTTCATAGAAGAAGCCAACATGGATTTAACTTAATAAATAGCTCACGTACACTGTACACTTTAATCGTCACATCTAAAAAACGTTACTCCCCACCTCGTTTTTCAAATATTGTAAAAGTAACACGTGAGATGATATTAAAAAAGAAATTATAACTGAATGATAAAATAATGCGTACCTTCCGCTTGCTTTCGTCAATGGCGACAGCCGTGACCTTGGCGGGAAATCACTTTCAGTAGGGCCTGAGCTCCAATATGTCACGCAATATGTCTGTTCATTGTAATACCGGTATACTTTTTGTTTATTACTTTTTTCCCATCCGTGATCCGATCCTTGATCCGATCCGATCCGTGATCCGGTCCGTGATCCGATCCGTGATCCGATCCTGGTTTTGTCGACGCCGGCTATTTATAGCCCGATTCCATGTACGCATGTAATAGCCTGCGTCGCAGAGGTAACAAAACCCCGGTTAGTACTAACCGGGGTTTTGTTACGTCTGCGACGCAGGCTACAATCGCATGTAAGTGCTTATCAGTTTGTATTATTACTTGGCTTTCTTATTCTGGAGAAAAAGATGCATTTAAGGAAATTTTATCGGTGTAAGTATGTTTTGATGAAAGCTCGTATATTCCCATTCACAGGCAAGCGACCCTTGTTCGTTTCGACACCGAGAGGAACTTAAGCGCTGATCACCCAGCGCTGTTGTATGATCACTTTCCAAAGGGAAAGACTCTGTACAAATGCTTTTATCATTTCTTCACCTCTTCTAAATATTCATTGTTTCCCTGACGAAGTGCCTACTTTCCATTTCATTATTTCTAGAGTTATGTAGGATGTTATTGCCAGGACAAAAACATTGAAGTTTCTTTTTCGTTTCAAATATTGCATTGTACTAGTTCACAGCACCTACAGTATGTGCATGAACTTTTTATTACTTGAAATGCCTTTGGCTAATTGTCTCGTTGAACGTTATATTATTATTGATACACTACTGTTGGATTTGAAACTAAAAATAAATAAATAAACAGTTTTTTGTAATCCCATTACAGTTTCCAATATCTGAATGTCGGTTATTAGGGGCCTAGCCAGTAGTACAAAAAAACCCCCACATATACGAACCTGGATTTTTTAATTTAGCCTAAACAGGTTCTTATATAAATGGTACTTAAGGCAAATTAAGGCTACCAAGGTTCTTAAATCGGTTCTTATATTTTCATTTGAATTTCATTTAAATATATTATAAATATCATCTCATAATACAATATAAATCATTTATAGTGTCCCTGAATCCTTCATTTGCTTCGCTGAATTACTGTTGTGAAGTGTTGTAAAACCCAATAAAACATATAAGCATATGTTTATAAAATAAACGTGTGTTTATTGCAAATGGAGCTGTTGTGAGGAGTGTTTAAATTATACAAAAGCAGTAAAAGGCTAACAACACACACAGATAGTGTGTAGTTCCAGAGAATCTCCATACTCCCTCCACAGAAGAGATTGGAAATTCCTGGGGATGAAGGAGTCTCAAAGACCACAAATTATTATTTTTTTGGAATGCCCAGAGGGGTGGACAGAGGTCTCAGGACTTACCTATCCATTCCACAGGGAGGTATGAATATTTTCTGGATACTACAAAATACTGTAATGTAAAAATAAGTGAATGGTCTCTACACCATTGTCATTCATGATAATAAAACAATTGCCAAGAAGTATTTCATTGGTGCCATTTTCAGCAATACATAGTTTCATCTTTATGTGAATAATAGTACACTCAGCTTGATCAGCACAATCAGAAACAAAAGATTACTAATCAGTAGTTTGCTTGTTGTTAAGACACTGTAAGTGAAATGTGGCATATACTGGCACACATAGGTCATGTAATGATGTACATACAAGGACCTATATGCAGTAATGCACTGGAAATGGGATTTTTAAATTTTTTGATTGCCTAATCATGGACAAACCAGACCAGCTGCTGATAAAGAGCCTGAGAAAGTCTGGGCTCTAGATTTTCAATGAAGATTTGTTGTTGTTGTTGTCATTTTTTTTAATACATAGTAATAATAAACAAAACAAAACTGAAGAAAAGAAATTCAAGATAAATTGTCTTGCCTACAATTTACGTGCTCCTTGCATAACAGAAACCTTTACACTGAACTTACTGGTAATAACAATGTGATACATATGGTTTATGCATCTATATACAATCATCAAACACAGTTTCGGTAATTGATTTATGTGTAGAAACCAATAATTACTATTATAATTATGGTAATTTTCACCCTCTTTAAGTTTGTTACCAGACCCAGTTTGAACTTACAGGGCTGAAACTTTCTGGACATGCCTACAATCACAGACTGCTTTTCAGTACATTAAATGTACTGAAAAGCAAATTTTGTTCACCAGAATCCCAGGCATACTAATTGGGGAGGGGGTGGAATTGCACTGTAATTGGGCATTTAAGGTACATGGCTTTACACCTGCATGTTTGAGCAGCAAGGGGAATACATTTAGTGTCTTCTGAGACCCATGTATTGCCCATATAGGCCAGGGTATGTCTGCCACACAAGTCTCACCACAAAGGATGGACAAACTCTTCGGTTGCCTTTCCCTAATTTGCCATATTTCCATAGTATAAACTGGTGATATGCAGCCTTTCGAGAACTGTACATCTCAATCTGCATTTTCCACTCTGATATTTGTCCAAAACAATGTTTCTGAACATCTCATAGGAGGTGACACCGGACCTATTCTTACAGCATTTATTTTCTTCCTCACTGCCCATATCCACGCAAACATTACATATGCACCAGTTGGGACAATAATTATTTGTATTCGCTAGTCTATTTGGATCGGGGTCCTCGCTGTTAGCCACCAGCTGCTTAGCATAATCCAGACTTCTCCGACCATTGGACAGGACATCCAGCAGAAGGTGGTCTAGCTGACCGGTACTCAGTGATTCAATGAATGTCTGCCAAAAAAGGTACATACATTACACTTTGCCCTCCAAAGGAAGACTTGGTAGCTTAAAGGCTGTGAGGGCGTATAATATTTTGAGTCATTTTCAAGCTATTACCAATAGGTAAGTGGAGAGGGAAAAAATGTCATTAACAATTTTAATTCCAGTTATTTTTTAAACTAGTCGAGAAACAGATCAATGGTCACATAAATCAAGGTGCACCCTCGAAATAAAAACTACGATTATCACCACTCTGTCGTGGTGATAAGTTAAAGTCGACCGTGTCCCTATTGCACATGAAACAAAGTTTACCTGAACACTTTCTCTTTCTTTTTCGAGTGCGATTTCGTGTCGCTCAAATGCACTGCTTGGAGGGTAACCAGTGGTTTCGCCCCGTTGCGAGTTAGCCCCATCTAGTTAGCCCCGTAACTAATCTAGTTCGCCTCCCAAAGAAATCGAGTTCGCCCCACATAAAACGAGCTCGCCCCACGTAAAATTATTAAACATAATATTTGTATACTAACCGTGATGTCTTTTCGAAGCATCATCATCAGGGCCGAACATCGTAAAATGTTTACCGATTTTTACCGCTGACACGCATAGCGAGGCGCTGCTTCTCGCAGATGCGGGAGTTCGAGAAGTCCAAACAAAGTGCATTTTAGTGGTGACATTAACTACTATAATATACTCTATAATAAACTTCATGCAACAAGCTAAGATCACGGCGAAAACAAAAAAAGAGGCAGTGAACAACCTATTTAAACCTGCGACTGCGAAAGTCAACCAAGTCCTTCTAGACGAGTTAACAGATGCACCCTGCCCCAGTCTTCCCAAACCAGAACACCTGGCGCGAGCTGCAAACTACTTGAGGCAACGTCTTCGGCCCTCAGACCCCAAAGACCTGGATTTCCAGATAGATCCTGATCATGTCCTTCGAGTAATGTTAACTATTTTTGCAGTGCTGGAGATGCTTCCTGTCCCGCCAGCTGTGAAGAAGATCACCTTAGACTATGAAATAGCAGTTTGGAAAACTCTCCGAGATTTGATGCCGAATGCCAACATCGTGGGGTGCGTGTTCCACTGGACGCAAGCACTATGGAGAAAGGTGTGTTAGCAATCTTTCTTATACTCTTTTTTCCGTTCCAATTTTACTGAAGTTTACATAATATTATGGGTGAGAAAATTGGAAAAATTACTCCATAATTTTAGCGCGAAATTTCAGCGTTGATTTATAATTTCACATTATATAAACATTGGAATTTCAAAAGAAGAATTTCTGGATAAATAGTTAATTAAACAAGTTTACTTATTTTTGGTCTCTACTTACTTATAGATACAAGAATATGGCCTGCAGGCAGCGTACACTACCGATCAAGGAAATTATTCACTGCTCCGAAAGTTCATGGCCCTCCCGTTCCTGCCAGAAGATGAGATTGTACCTACGTTCAATCAGTTGCAGCAGCACGCCACAACCGAGTCCCTACAACGGTTTTCAGAGTACGTCAACAGTACATGGATAACTAGCTCAACATGGCCTCCGTCCAGCTGGTGTGTGTTCGGCCAGTCTGTGCGGACGAACAACGACGTCGAAGGCTGGCACAATGGTCTGAACAGACGCGCCCAAGGGAAGTCCGACTTGCCATTTTACCTGATGGTCAGCTGCTTCATGACGAAGCGAGGCTTGCATCCCTGCAGATCAGGCTCGTGTCAGAGAAGAAGTTGCGGCGGCACCAGAGAAGAGCATACAGAGACCTCCAGTCCAAGATCTTCAACCTTGGGACGCGTACTTAAAAGAGGAGAAGACAGCAAACCAGCTCCTGAGGGCATGTGCCTATCTTTACGGCCCACAAGAGTAAAAATCCTGCAGGTCGAGCCTGGCGCTCGATATTGCACTCTGTAGGTACTACACCAAAACGGCTCCTTTAGGAGCCACCAAATCTAATAAAAGCTATAACCAACAATATTTATCAAATACCCGATATACCCATCCCTTTATATACTATCGCTAGGCTTTTCACAGTCTTTTCGATTTTTCGAGTTCAATGGTCCGCCATTTTAGTTTCTCAAGCGAGCGAAACCTGGGGAGAGTACAAAGTCGATTGCCGATTTGCTCGCGATCGATTACGACAAGATCAATTCACCGCGGTCAAACGTAAAAAAGTAAGTTCTTTAAAGATAAGGTCTTTACGTTGAGAGTTCCTTTATTATGTGAGTTTACTAAATCATTTTATGGATTACTAAAAACGTTTTAAGTCCGCGGTTAACAAGATCAATAACCTGCTTGCTCGGTCGTGGGGCGAAATCAATATACTTTGGAGGCGAACTTGGTTAAGTGTGGGGCGAACTCGGTTAATGTGGGGCGAACTTTAACGGGGCTAACTCACTACGGGGCGAATCCACCGGCATTCGCTTGGAGGAGGATGACGTTGATTTTTCACATCTTACACGGCTTTGAAATGCTGCCTGCACATACACAACTTGCCGAGCATCTCAAACCGGCATCTCTGCACACACATCCTCGATATTTTCTTGTTTTTCGGCCGCATGTATTCTTGCACTGGCAGATCTATACAGAGTAGAGAGCAACGCAAATTCTTAGTCGTTTATATCCAACAAATCGCTAATCAAAATTCGACATACGCGCTCGCTTCATTCGTTGCAACTCACCACTCTGCTTGGAAGAGCTTGAGACGGCCGTGCTTCACCCTCTTGATCAGTGCTCTCTTGGCGAGCTATAGGAGAGCCGTAAATGTCAACAGGTCTTTCTTCATAACCCAAATTACTAACGTCGCCAGTAACCTCGAAGAAACTTTCCTCCTCTCTTTTTCTCCCACGACCGATCTCCCGGATGATAGCAACAACAGAGGCGCGCAATGATTTTTTGGTTGATCGTGTCCCTTTAATGTCTTCGTTATCGTTCGTTATCGTTGACTTTCACTTGCAGAAGGATTTCTTTTCGCTTCCCCTTAGATGCCAGCCAAAGATTCCATGGGTTATCGGGAAAGGCACATTTACCGAAACAAAGGCATTTCTTTTGTTTTTTGGCTAAAATATTTTAAATCGGGGACTCGCTCTGGAGAAACAGGTTGTCTTTGCGGAAAGAGCTATTATTGCCAGGCGTTCCTTCCTTTTTGCAGAGAGAGAGAGAGCTGGTACCAAAATTGATTCCCGCCGAAAATTAAAATTCGACTGTTCCTATTGTAATTTGCTTCTTCTCGTATTTTTGCGCTCACATGAAGATTTTTTAATTATTACGAAGCGAACATGTTCGTGGACAAGCCTAAAGAAGAAGTATACGATGTGGTCAAGAATGAGGTCAGTTCTTCCAGTGTTGTTGTTGATATTTTGGTGTCGAAACTCGAAGTGTTCGATTCGTTTAGCTGATCACATTCAAGATGGCTGCCTGTTATTTAATTTTTGCAGCGTGTTTTGGTTCTTGTGTCCATGGATGTAGATTCCTTGTGTGCATGCAAGATCCTTCAGGTAGGGCGATGACGCATTTATCTGTGTAGTGCAATTTTGATTTAGCAAGACTTCGACTCGATCCTTTGCGAAGGCCGGCCTACAGGTTCCCTTTTGATAAATTGGAAGAGTTAAGCTCATCTAGATCTGTAAGGTTATATATAAGCTAAAAATTTTGAACCTTTCTTCTTCTCTTGTTGTGAAAGATTTAGTATTAAAATTCCATATGATCGAGTCAAATATTTTGTTTTACCATGGGTAATGAACAACTGTGTTAACGTGTACATTTGTTCAGGTTTTCAGCCTTCAGTATCCGGTCACTTTTTTTACGTTTCTATGAACGCTTTATTGAAAGAAACATTCGAACATCATAGAGACAATGGCAAGATTTCCGCACAACCCCATGCATTAATAATTATGAAAATGAATTTTGTTGCTCGACCTCTATTCATGTCCGCCGTTTATAGCCTGCGTCTGTGGCGTACATGTAACTTGCCAGTGTCCTAGCAAATTTGGAATTCCCCCACCCAGATTTGGACCCTCCGGTCGAAATCCGCTGGCAGAAATGGACTGCCCGGTCCAAATCCACCAGCGAATATGGACCCCCAGGGGACCAAATCCGCTAGTGGATTTGGACCCCCTTCGTGGATTTCGACCCCACATTACAGTTTACTTAGCTGTTATTTGCATATTGCAGATTGGGAAATTGACAGAGAACTGTAAAAGTAGTTTAAAGCACGTGCTGCGGCCTTTCATGAAGTAGATGCAATTTTAAAATTTTGTTTTCTTTCATTCGCGTTAGATACTGAATTCTTATAGTTTGAATGGGCAGGGCTTTAACAAAGGAGGTGCTACTTTTTAAAGTAACACTTCTTGGTTGGAAAACGCATTTGTGCTCCCTGCATAAACGTTTACTTGACTACATGCCAACTTCACAGGATTTTTTAAACTCGCTTTAATTCAGTTATAGTAGAAAGTATTGTAAATTATTGTTAAGGAAGTTTGGTTTTCAAAATTTATGCTAAAGATACAAACTAGCGTTGTAGGTTCATTTTTACATTAAGTATTAAAGATTATTTGAAAAGAAAAAACTGCCTCAATATTTTTATTTGTTTTTTTAACAACTCCAA
>JAEMWC010000746.1:410000-412500 GCA_016490735.1 Pachyseris speciosa | reverse complement strand
TTCATTGAATTTTTTCAGGGAGAACAAAATTCTGTAGCAAGTGACCTAATTGAGTTGTTAACGATAGTATGTGAAGAGCCATTTATGGAAACACTACCAACAAAGTTCTATGAATCATAAACATTATTAACATTATCATCATCATCACTGTAAACACACTGGTCTTTGGAACTGGATTACCTCTATGTGTGCCAGGTAACAACAAGTTGCCTCATCCCTTGAACATGTTATCGTTATCATCGCCATCTCCATCATCATCACGGTTATCACTATCACCACCACCACCACCACTGCCATCATTATCATCAACATGATCTCAATTATTATCATTAATAATTATTATCATTATCATTGTCATTATTATCATTGCTATTATGTCTGTAGATTTGTTATTCTAGGATTTTTAATATTTTACATACATACAGTGTACATACTTTATTGAACCTCCCCAAAGGGGCTTTTCAGGAACAATAATTATAAAGTAATAATTTACAATTATTTAGTCTACGATAGTTGTAAATAGGTATAATTTTTATTGTTATTAATAAAGTTTGTTGTAATTGGGACATTATTAATCAAATGTCATTTTCTTGTATAAGTGTCTCCACAATTAATTTATAAAGAACTTTTAATTTTCTTTCCCAGATTTACTACAGGTCTACCATTCTATAATTTTTACTCTCTCTCAGAACTTCTGATTAAGTTTGTTTCTAATCAATATATTTCATCCATGTGTGAAGTGGAACTGGCTTTTTATAATATTCAAAATGGTGATTTTCCATTCTAAAACGTTTTAACTGCTTACTTCCCCTGCCACCTCACTTTCAAGATGCAGCAGAAAGGGGTTCATCTTGTACTGATGAAGTTGATATAACATAAGATATTTTGATAACCTTTTTCTTCACTGCAGACAGGAAATTCTTTACCAGTACTATGCATATGCCTTTCATGGGAGTGCTGTAAGTAACTGAAAAACTGCCATAAAGAGGAGTATTTTTCCCTAGTTTGACTTAAAGTTTTGTGCCCAACTTTTGGTACATACAATGTGCATGCGCATCATGTTCTGGAATGTTTTGGTTTTTAGACTAGCAAGTCAAATAATTCAGTGATAGCTCCTGTTTGGTGATGTCTCATAATGGATTAAGTTAGACTGCGAGCAGTCCCTCTTTCTTTCCGTCGTCGATCTTTTGAGCGGGTGCGAAGCATGAACATGCAGAAATTGGGGCAAGCGGAAGTCAGCACAAGTGACTGGAAAGAAAGAGTATTTCTTTCTGCTTGCTTGCGCTGACTTCTACTCTCCCCAATTTCCGCTCGCTTGCACTTCACGCTCTCTCACAGGATAGACGAAGGAAAGAAAGAGGGACTGCTCACAGTCTAGGGTTAAGCTTACACTGGATGGCTCGGTTATCGATACTGTAATAAAATTATGTACAGTAGAGTTAAATTCTTAATGAGCCAAAATATATAGTGGAATTATAAGTCATGCACTTCCGGCAACTCTCAAGCTGACACTTGAAAGCTTGGCAGTTCCAAACATATTAATTAAATACTTTATAGTGGTATTTACTTAGATTTTCACAATATGCTGTTCTCTCATGTTTTTTTTTTTCATGTACAGACTTTTATAAGTGAATCTACAAAATTTCAAAGTTATGACTAAAATTAATGCGCACTTTCCACCTGTAGGGTTTCTTTTTTCCTTCTTTGTTTGCCGTTTCTGACCTAACCCTATTTATTGCTATTTGTCAAGAAAATTAATTTTATTTGTGAAGTGAGCTCTCTCAATGAGTGTTGTTACTCTAAGCGCAAGTTTTGTCAATAAATGTGTTAAAAAAGCATGCATGTCCAATATACCCAATCCGAGTCGGATCGTGTCCGATCGGACTCACCGGAAGTCAGGTCGCACCAAAGACAACCTTCCTCGTTCTTAACGCACGCACGCGCGACCTACGAAATAATATCCGAGTCGGGTCGACTCGACCCATCCTTGCGAACGTCGATCCGTCTCACCGGAATCACAAAAGTGACAAAGATAACACACGCATAGGGAGGGCAGAAAATCTCGACGGATTGACTCCATCCGATCGACTCGAGTTGACCTGTCGATCCGAGTCGATTCGACTCAGCCTGTCACCGGAAGTCAGGTCGCAAAAGAGAAAGCAATAAACGTCGATCCTCGACAAGCCAGGTCGCACAAAAGAGAAAGTAATGATATATAAACCCACCTCGTTCTTAAAGCCAGCACGCGAAAAGCCGGCACACGAACAGACAGTTTCTGTACCAACCGATCAACAAGTCAGGTTGCGCAAAAGAGAAAGTAATGATATATAAACGCCGTATTTTACATTAGCCATTGTTTACATTACAGGTCGACCCAAATTAGTGCTCAATGTCGAGATTCGCTAGACCACGCGTCGATTAACAGAGCGAGGCTGAACTTTTGTAGGCCACGCGTAAAGAAATAGAGCTCGGCCATGTTTTCGATATCAAATATGATGTC
>JAEMWC010000746.1:360000-405000 GCA_016490735.1 Pachyseris speciosa | reverse complement strand
TTCTAATTCGTGCTCTCTCTTGGCAGCTTCAGCAGCTTCTTTCTGTCTCATGATTTCAGCTTCCATTTCTAATTTCCTCAGTTCTCGTTCTTGTCGCCTTGTTTCTCTTTCTTCGTCCTTTCTTCTGCGGTTTTCTTCTTTCTCTTCCTCTTCTAGTCTTCTTTCTTCTTCATATCTCCGACGCTTCTCTTCTTTTTCCTCTTCTAGCTGCCTTCGTTTCTCTTCTTTTTCTTCCTCTCTGCGCTTCTCTTCTTTTTCTTGCTCCAGACGCTTCTCCTCTCGTTCCAACTCTTGCTGTTCACGCACAAATTCAAGTAGCTTCTCTCCCTCCAGTCCAAACTTTTCTCCAAGTTGAATAAATTTCTCCATTTCACAACGTTAAAATTACACGACTGTTCCACTCGCTACAACTTGTTTTCACAGCACGGCTACTTCCTTCCGAGTTGCGATCCTTTCCTGGTTAACGGTAGACTACAAACAGTTCCTTGAATTCCACTCTCCGGCGACAGGCCCCCAGTGTTACGAGTTCGAATGTTTTAAAGTGGTAGGTATAGTTTGTAGACTAATCAGCACGCAGGGATGACGGAACGCAACAAGGGAATTTAATTCACACGAATGCAGTAACTCCACACAGGACTTCAAAACAAGCACACGCTAGGCTTGCAGTACACTTGACCTCCGTCACTCTCGTATAAACACAGCCTCTGCTAGATATCTACGTAAACTGTAACCTCTCTGTTACACTTCACCAAACACGACCTTCTGTCGATGCTTACAAAGCTTCCAAGCTTTACACGTGACCTTCGTCACACTTCAGTAAACACTACTGAGTCACGAGATTATTCTCTCAACACTCCTGGGAAATAACAAAATCCTCCTAAACATTGCGCCGATTCGCTTATATACTTTACATCAAAAGGTTCTAGAACTCTCCGACTGTACCAAAAAAGTAACATTACAATATAACTTATTTACAGCAACATACGCAAAAGGCTAAAAATAGAATTACCAAATCAAGATGATATAGCACTAATTAAATATGCTAGAAGATTCGAGACGTTCGCGAATCTTCGAAGTCACGCAAGTCACGCCACAAGTTTTCGTAACACAGTAGAGTAAGCCATCTTGTTTCGCATTCCATCATCAGTGTGTTTTGTGTAAGTTTTTGCATCATGTCATTTTATTTATTACACGAAGGCATTTTTGTTGCAACATTGCTAGGTATTTCAAGTATGTGCCTAACTAGTGTGTTGAACTTTTGTAATGTACAAGTGGAGCCAGTTATTTTCACTGCAATGGTTTCTAAGGTTGCTTCTCCTATTACATATAAAATGCTCCAACCATTTTTAAAAATTAAATCAGTTGTATCCATCTTATTTGAAATTGTTTCTAGCTTCAAATGAGCTTTAGCCCTGCTTGAGTTTTTTTCTAATTACGCTAACACTGATTGATAAGCTAAGCATAAATTCAGGCTTAAGTTTATTGGAATATACCACTTCATCATTTTGAATGTTATCTTTCATAATAACCTTTGATCAAAGTAAATATTATGCACAATAAATTTTGTACACATTATATTAGCTTGCTAAATGTCCTGTTTCAACTTCACAGTATTTGCATGCACTTTCTTTGTGTTACATAACTGAATTCCAGTTTAAATATTGAATTTGTGAACCCAGTTGTCATTATCTTCACTGATTCACTGACACAGCAATGGTATTGGAGGGCATGCAACAGCATACATCAGAAACCGACAACTCAGAAAGCTATACAGACTAATCATTTTCACATATTTTCAATTTCTATTGACTAAGGGTTATTATTGCTGAATGAAGTGCTTTACATGGTGTGCTATGTTGGTAACTTAAGGCCTATGTAGACGCTATTATAGTGCTACTATGACAATATTCTCATCTTTTGTAGCTAAGCAATTTCAAAATATAAACAATTTCTCTGAGCAAGAAGAAGGACACTGTTTATATTTTCTCATCTTTCTTTGTTCCAGAGATATTCAAGTTTTTAAAATATGCAAATTTGCCAAGGGATGATGTAATATACTGAACCGAATTTTGATCAGATATTCCCAAAAAAAATATCCCAGTAATTTCTATCAAAAGTGTTTGATTCTTTCCAGTAGGATTCTGTTAGATGAGTTCCAGACCTCCATGATATAAGGCTTTGCTGGCAGCGATTGTAATTCTTTTGACATATTTCCCAATGGTGCCTAATGTGCATGATCTACAACCATTTCAATATGTTTGGTCAAGTTCATGTCCTTGTGATATGAATGTTGGGCAGGAAACCACTAAAATGTGTTCTAGGGACTGGAGAAGGGTGTACTGCCATAGAAACCAATATTTTTGTAGGTGTAACTGTGTTGCCAGTAGAACTATCAGCATATATAGTTTCAATGGTCTCTGTTGAAAATTGACTGTGATAGCTCTATTTCAATTTGATGTTATATTGTGTTGTTATAATGATGTCATCAGTCACTTCATTTGAATTTTTCACCCATTTTTCAAGCTTAAATATCTCTGGAACCAATCCTGAAGGTATTTAAAAATGGTGAACAGCGGTGATGATCTTTCATGAAATTCAATGTGATAAGGTTCAAAATTAAAAGGGGAAATGTTTGATTATTGAAGCAGTTTATGCACCTTTTGTTTGTACCACTGTATAGGGAGGTGTACTTTTAAACATAACATGTTACAGCTTTAAAAAAGAAGCGATATGATTATAATTATATTATAACACGTTCCAGCTACTTGCGAAAGGGAACTGTAATTTTCTGCAAAGATAGCGTATTTTATCACAGTAGAAATCTAACATCGCCACGATGGAAATCAGAAATGTTTCTCTCTCACTACCGACAGTTGATGTATACCGGTATTCATCAATAAGTGGTACAACAAAAGCCCAAAGTCACGCTTGCCGGTTTGCGTGTGTTATGTTCGCCAATGACTTTTAAACAATAGGGTGTTATAAACTATAAAGTGTCTTCTATTTTAGGGGTTGGAATCTTTGATTGTGACTGTTAATTAATGTTGAAGTACAATCACCTTTTAGAACTGAAAGTCTTCTGTAGAGCAGAGCTTCTAATTGTTCACTCATTTGTAGAATCCACGCCATAACCCGATCACAGGATGCTGGACTGCAAAAAATTCAGTGTTGGCGGCCATTCTTTTTGAAACCCCTGACAGTGATAGACGCATCATCTTTTGTATTAAAAGAAATTATCTCAGGCCACTTATTATTTTGATTCTTTTCCACTGGAGATTCATTAGATACAAAAAGGGCACCGCGCATTAGCAGTTAAACCCCTTCTTCGAAATGCGGTAAAACACCTTATTCCAGTTGACCGGCTAATCTAAGTGACCGCTTATTTTTTGTTTTTTGATGTCCTTTCCAGAAGGGCTTTTTGTCACACTTTTCTGCTTTCAAAATGTTGTCACCTCTATTATTTGATTGATTCAACCATCACAACAAAGACCGCTTCTCAACAGCGTAATGAATAAACCGTGTTTACCTATTTTATTACACTTCGGATGGTTTTCGCAGGTGACATAACGTAGGATAACTTATCAACGCCAACATTTTCTACTTTCCCTGTAAGCCGTAGTTGCTGTATTTGTCAGAGTCTTGCGCAAACCAACCTATGGTAAGACGAACCGACTTTTAGAATGACGGGTCGAGTCGGATCGACGACCCTACTCGATTCCATCAAACGGGGTCGATCCACCAACATTTTCTACCCTCCCTGACAGCCCTTCTTGCTGATTTTTTGTAACTCTTGCTCAAAAGACTTCCAGAAAGACGGACCGACTTTTAGCGAGATGGGTCGAGTCGGGTTGACTCGGGTCGAGACGGATTGACGACCTGACTCGATTTGATCGAACGGAGTCGATCCGCCAACGTTTTCTACCCTCCCTAAAGCCTAATTGCTGAATTTTCCTAAGTCTCGTGCAAACCGACTTCCGGTATGACGGACCGACTTTAAGAGAGACGAGTCGAGTCATTAGATTGCCTTTGGTGCAACCTGACTTCCGGTGAGTCCGATCGGACTCCACCTGACTCAGATCGGTTATATTGGACAACCCTCTAAAAATGTGAATCTTTCAATTAAAGTAATATTTCGTTTCTAAATTAGGCATCCTTAATCATGTATGAGTTGGCCTGGAAAATGAGCAAGGATAGCAATGATTTGTTATGGTGGGCAGCTATTGGCCTGACTCATCAGTATCTTTATGAGAAAATTGACAGGTGAGATAATAATTGATGAATACACATTGTATTTTTAGAGTCAACCAGCTGTTAATGCAATAGTACTGTTCTAGTCATGATCGTTAAATAGGGCTGCAGACTTAGTAGCTTTACTTGCCAGAAAAAAAAATTAATGTATGTTTTACTCATGGGAAATCTCTCTTCCAAATTCACAAAAATGCTTAATAGTAAAGTAGAGTTCAAGTTTACAAATATGATCTCTCAGGCCAGCAATTATTGTTTTCAGTTTTCATAGAAACAGGGAACCAGGCATTAACCTGCTGCCTTGGGAAGGAGAGGAAGGTGGGTGCCTGGGGTATCTAGGGGCTTCCACTGTGGCCAGCCAGCCCCTAGATAGAATACCCCCCCCCCCCCCCCCCCCATGGCTGGCAAATCCCTACAACCCAGCCATGAGCCCCCATTCCAGGCACCTATCAACACTGATTGAATCAGTGGAAGAGAAAAAAAGGAGGGGAGAGGGTGGGGAGGGGGGGGGGTGGGGGAATGCTTGGAGCTGCTGTGAGAGTGAGAGGCAAAGACCGCTAAAAAGTGCCAGAAGAAATGCTGCCCGTTTCTAAAAGACCACTAGAAAATCACAAGAACACGGGCTGAAAGAAAAACGTAGCCGCAATGAACCATATGAGCCTGCACTTGACCGCTGATGACCGCTGACCAGAAGTACCCACTAAGCTCATGGTGGTTAACTTTGTTAAATGTCATTTAACTAAATTAATTATTGCTATTGATCCTGCCAGATTACAGGGGATGTGGGATGTGACTGGAGTGACAAGGATACTTCACAAATTTATGTGATCAAGTAAGCTGAAGCCACTGTAAGGGCGATGGGTAATGCCCGCTACCTTGTTGCCTTAGTGCCCTTAGAGTGGCTTCAGCTTACTTGATCACATAAATCTGTGAAGTATCCTTGTCACTCCAGCCACATCCCACAAGCTTTACATTTTCATTGCTTGTTTTATTGATATGTGGGTACTTGAGCCTGAGCATTAGCTTAATGCCATGCTGCTGAGGCCTAACAAGGCCGAAACAGCTGTCCATGGCTGCTAATGCTATGGCTCAATCTTTTCTTTGGTAGATTTAAGGGTAATGACCTGAGTGGCTTCAGCTTACTTGATCACATAAATTTGTGAAGTATCCATCTTTGGTCTCAGTCATGTTGGTTAATTATCTACCACTTGTCCAAACCATTGACTTTTAACATGTTACATTAAAGGTCTTTTGCATAATAATAATTTGACTTCTTCATTTTAGTGACAAGTATGTGACAGATGCTGAAAACCTTCATGAACATGTGATGAGACACAATCATGGCACAGATGAAAATGGCACGTCTATCAACTGCTTGAAGATTGGCTTTGACACTGAGTATCCTTTCTGACTACAGAGTGGGTGAAAGTCGTATCTCTGCCTTTAACAGTCTTTCAGGGCTGTCGCTGAAGTATGTGGGGATATGTTTTAAAAATACCCAGGAATCCATCCACTATGGTATAATCAGTATGTTGTTTTGCAGACAAAGTGGTTGGGATCTACTGTAAAAGCTCTATTAATGCCCCCCTCTCTCTTAACCCCCTTCTCTAATAAGACCCCCGTTTGGAAGAGGGTTTTTGTAATAACTCCCCCCCCCCCCGGGCCCTCTGGGACATGAGATTTTGTAATTCATTCATTCTATTCTCTCTTACGAAATCCACTTCATGTGGCCCAGCTGATATGTTTTTAAACAGATATACACTCCAACACATAATACTGTTTGCTGCTCTTTATTAAATGACATTAAAATTTCACTGCAGTTTTTTTTAGTTTTGTACAAAAATTATTTTAAGATTTGAAATTAGCCCCCCCCCCCCCCTCTCTCTCTCTCTCTCATTAATGAGGCCTGAAATTAAATAAGCCCCCCAAGGGCTTAATAGAGCTTTTAAAGTAAGTCTGATTATCCAGGTAAAATTCCAGTCCTCAGTCTTTATGAGAACATCCATAGTGATAAATGTAGCCAGAAGGGTGTTCTTCATGAATTGCTATATATATACTCGGCATGATAGAAATATAAAATGATATATTTTTATTACGAAGAGAGTGAGATGGTGAGTTTCTAGTGTGGTAAATGAATGAAAGATGTGATTTATTCAACACACTTGCAAAAAAAAAAGCTACAGGAGACTCGTGGAAGCTTTACAGGCTCATTAAGGGTCTTTTTATACTGGTTAGGTGGGCAGCTGGCCAGCTTTACCGGGCTGGCTTCCAAGGATTATGCCTTATTTCTTCATAAAATTTTGGTTGTGTTTATATGAGAAGGCAGGCAGGCCCACCTGCCGAGATCTCGGCTAACAAACCGAGATCTTGGCAGGTGGGCCAGCCGGGCTGGAAAACCTCATATAAAAAGGCCCTAAACTAGGTCCGTGTGACAAATATCCTGGATACTGCTGGGATCGAAATGTCAATAAGTGGAATGAATGAAAGTTTAAAAAACAGCTCAGCTCCACTAAGTGACTGTTTACTATTTGTGTAAAAGGTGGGCTAGGCTGAATTTTAATGATCTATCCCAAATGATCTTTTCTCAACCCCCAAGCCCACCTTAAATTTCAATTTTGTATGCCTTTTTCCTCTGCCAAAGGGAAGATTTATATTGCAATGAAATAATCTCTTCCTCGCTTAGTATTTCTATTATAACATCACAAGTTTCACTGTAAATATCTTTAAAAATATGTTTTTTTTTCTTTCTGAATGCTTGATCAAATTGGTGTGTTTGATACAAACAAGTGTGGGAACAGATTTGATTGCAATTTAAAGTAAATTCATCAAATTATTGTCCAGAAGTGCATCTTAGAAACTGATTTGACTGAATTAGACAAGATATGTGCAGAAAATCAAAATGTAAACTCCACCCATAAATTTGTTTGCCACTACTTTGCAGAAATTAGTCATCAAATAATTTAATTTAAATAAATTTTGCCCTTAACCTAGTAAACCAGACTGCGACTGTCTCTCTACAGACATTGGTCCTTGTTTGACAGCATTTGTCACTCTCGTTACACGGCCTGCAGGTTTGTTTGGTTACTATTCTGAATTAGTATAAATCTACTAGCGTTCTATCACGAATGCCATTCTCTGATTGGCCATGCTACTTGCTATCTATTCTGTGATAGATAGTGAGTAGCGGCTGACAACAAAATGGCAGCCGCTTCTTCGCATTTTCGAAGTGGCTGTGAGGAGGATTTAGATAATTTACATGTTTGTTTTGAACGACCAGCAGATTTATACTAAATCAATTAGATTATTCGCTCTCGATTTCTAATAATAATAATAATAATAATAATAACCTTTATTTACCCTCGGTAGTATTTATAGCACAAAGGCTAGTGGGGCCGAGCAAATACAGAAACAAATAAAGTCAAATTAAATCAACTCAACTCAAATGAAATGAAATCAAATCAAATGTTGGTTTTTGGGGAGAGGGGAAAACCGGAGTACCCAGAGAAAAACCTCTCGGAGCAGAGTAGAGAACCAACAAACTCAGCCCACTTATGACACCGAGTCCGGGAATCGAACCCGGGACACATTGGTGGAAGGCGAGTGCTCTCACCACTACGCCAACCCTGTCTGCTGCTATCTTGATGGCCAATGCTGTAAATAAACTTTCCATGTATGACACACAAGTTTGCTTTTGCCTTTGTTAGACAAACACGTTTAGGACCTCCCTCAATTGTCAGAGATAATCATCCAACTTTGTCATGTATATATTTTGTGCAAATCGCTGAGGATCAAAGTGGTGGGCCAAAGTACAGGTCACAGGTCAACATACAGGTCACCATGCTACAGATAAATAAAGAAGCCCAAAAGTGAATCCTAGCCCTTATCATTATCCATTTGAAATCTTCTTTTAGATTGAGGAGAAACTGTTTGGCTTTGTTACCAATCTGAATAAAACAGTGACCTGTACCTGTGACCTGTACGTTAGCCCCAGCCAGATCAAAGCTACATTTGCTAATTATACTAATTTAAAACTGATCTATTCTTCCTCAGATTCAGAGTCTGGACAAATAAAGGGAAGAGCAAAATCAAAGAATTTTTAGCAGACATGGGGTAAGCTACAATGTACACGGCAGTGAGGTGATTATTAGTTGCTTTATTTTAACAAAGATACTTTATGTGAGAATGAATATATGAAAATCATATATTTGAACTGCGGATTAAAGAATGAATACGTGAATGATCATCGCAGTTATTAACACTACTTAAGCAGTAGTAACACTACTTAAGCAGTAGTGAAAATAAAGCTTGAAAAACAAAATCAGGCTTGTACGGGAATCGAACCCACGACCTCTGCGATGCCGGTGCAGTGCTCTACCGACTGAGCTAACAAGCCAACTAGGAGCTGGTCGTTTTTTTGATTTGTAATATACCCGTGAGTGGTGAATATGTGAGAATGAATATATGAAAATCATATATTTGAACCGTGGATTAAAGAATGAATACGTGAATGATCATCGCAGTTATTAACACTGCTTAAGCAGTATAGTGAAAATAAGGCCTGAAAAAAAAATTCAGGCTTGTGCGGGAATCGAATCCACGACCTCTGCGATACCGGTGCAGTGCTCTACCGACTGAGCTAATAAGCCAACTGGAAGCTGGTCAGTTTGTTGGTTCGTAATATACCCGTGAGTGATGAATATGTGAGAATGAATATATGAAAATCATATATTTGAACTGCGGATTAAAGAATGCTTGTTCGTTGTGCGCTTTCTTCTCATAAAGTGCGAAAATTTTAAAAAGTCAATAACAATGAACGAATGGATAAGTGGAGAAGACGTTTACACTGCACCACAGTTATGTGTTGTCAATAGAATCATGATGGTACATGCACTTGATTTATTTAGTATAGAAAAATAGGCTTTGTTGGCCGGTTTTTAACTGAGGTCAGACGGGGTTTTTTGCATAGTCCGTGACAACATAGTCCCTCCAGGACTATGGTGGCAAGCAGGAAAAACACAATTATTATAGTAAAGTGTCATCGGAATTGGGAATAACCACTAAAATAAAATACATGGTAACAATGTGAAAAACACATTAAACTAGAATGACTTATTTCAACAGACTTCGTTTAAATCACGAACCTTATCAGCTTATGATAAGAAAATACAGTGTCTCATTATGATAGTTGTTTCCCTTCGGTCCCTCGTAGTATCCCCTTGGTTCAAAGCCAGCAGAAGTTCTCCAGTATGGATTTCGACTTGAGGAGCATCTTGAAGCCTTCGGTCGAAAAATCTGCCGATAGGTTTGGGTAAGTTTTTCCAGCGGCAAATGACAATAATACAGCAATGCTTTTCACTGGAAGATAACAGCAACTGAAAAATTGGTAAGAAACCTTGACGAGGTGTGACATCCGAACATCATGTGTGAAGCAGAGGATGGGAGGTTAGCAGTAGAGGAAGTATTAGGTTTAAAAATTTGTTTGGCTGGATTTCTAAACAAAGACGCCTCAAGACAGCTTGAAAAACTAAGCTAACTGGCTACAGTCCATGGGCTTCCGTAAATCGGAAGTGGACCGGGCCTTATTATCAAAAGGGTGTTTGGGTCCTAGATTTAAGGATGGGCTCATATTATTGCATTATAGGAACTCTGTTAACTTACAAATGTTTCAATGGCCTCGCGCCTAAGTATTTGGTAGATAAACTTACTAAACGCTCTAGCATCCATGCCCGCCACACCCGCAAGCGCGACTTATTACATATACCATTGTACAGCACTGCTACTGGTCAACGCACATTCGCATATAGACGAACTAGTATTTAGATGAATTTAGATAATGACATAAAGCAATGCGTGTCCTTGCAGTCTTTTAAGCAAGCTATAAAAAAGAGCAACTTTCAGAGCAAGCCTTTTCATAAGTTTTTACGAATTCTTATATTCTTATATTTATTATTTCTAACTTAAGCAGTTTAGTATTAAATGTATTCATGTCGTTGTAAAAAGTGTCTGAAAAACCTTTTGAGGATGATTCTATTAAAGTTCTTCTTCTTCTTCTTCTTCTTCTTCTTCTTCATCTTCTTCTTCTTCTTCTTCTTCTTCTTCTTCTTCTTCTTCTTCTTCTTCTTCTTCTTCTTCTTCTTCTTCTTCTTCTTCTTCTTCGTCTTCGTCTTCGTCTTCGTCTTCGTCTTCGTCGTCGTCGTCGTCGTCGTCGTTTTCTTTTGCCAGGCTTGATGAAATCTCATATGGATCATTCCACGTTCAGTATGGATTCAAAACCAAGGTAAACGTTACCTTTGATGTTAAGCGCGGAAAGAAATCTTTCTTAGAAGCTTTGATTCGTAAGCAAAAACATGACCAAACACCGTAGATTAACTTTGCTAGAGGCCGACGTTCTGACGCTGTGTGTAAATTCAGCTCCATTTTCTCTTTCTCCACCATAATTTACAAGATATTTAAGATAAATTCTCACCTCTTGTTTGACAAGATATGTAAGATGAATGCTCACCTCTCAGTTAAGTGTCAACTGGCCATGTTTCAATAACATGGTTTCTGTCCTTCAAAACTGAATTAAAAAGAAGCAATAAAAATGCTATAATAGAGCGGTTTTCAATTGAGTGTCGAAATTAATTATGGTTTTGCATTGCTCCGCTCTGTGATTGGCCAAGAAAACTCGCGCCACTTTCTCAACCAATGAGAAACAAAACCAAAAGCAATTGTGATTTGCATGCACGCGCGTATTTTCCCGCGCTTTGCGCCGGCTATATGTAATTGCTTCGTATTTTGATTGGCTCATTGCACTGCTTACTTCTGTTGTGATTGGTCAAAGTAATTGCTTTGGTTTCGGTTTTACGACACTCAATTGAAAAGCGCTCTAGAGCGAAATGAACCGAGTAAGAATCATCTCGAATGTTTTGTTTCCATTTGACAGTTGTGTGCCGGTGACGTTGTTTACGCAGTAAATGCTCTTTTAGAGGCTCCGGTATGTTCAAATAGCACAAAAAAGTTATAATACGTACAATTATAGTAAAAAGTTGTTTTTCATTTATTTATTTATTTAACAATTTGCTTGTGGCAGCTGATTACACAATAGAACTTTACGTCCCCTACAAGGCATATCACCCAACACCCCTCCCCACCCCACATGACAAAGCGAAGGACCGTCAGTGTTGGTCCGTCCGGAACGACGACCAATGCTTAAAACATATTCTTAAAACGGTATCACAGTTTTCTGTGTTCTCCTCTTTAGAGTTCCCCCCTGTCCCCTCCCTCCTCCTCCTCCTCCTTCTCATCATCATCATCATCAACAGCAGCAGCAGCAGCAGCAGCAGCACCATCATCATCATCATCATCATCATCATCATCAGCAGCAGCAGCAGCAGCACCATCATCATCATCATCATCATCATCATTATCATCATCATCTGCGCAGGAGGCTATCTTTCCCTCTGAAACGTCGTGTTTTTCAAAGCCTCCGTTATTAGGGCATTCACGGAAGTTTGTGTTCATAGTGAACCTATTCAGCATCTACTTTCATTTTAGCGTGATAACGATTTTTTTATTTTTAACTGAACATGAAATTCAAAAATTCCTAAAAAGGCGGAGGAGGCTAATTTCATTCTTTTTGCCCCAACTATTGAAACTTTGGAAAAGGATTACTCCGTTTCATAATTCTCCCTTATCTCTTCTCGATTTTAATTGCGTTTATTTCCTTTGTTGTGAAGTATTTTCGCATTCGATTCGCGTTCAAAAATTGTGGTTCTTTTTTTCATTTTTTTTCTTTTAAGTACCTTATTCAACACAACCGTTGATTTCACGAACCTAAAATGCATTTATGGCCATTATGGGGCTCAGCGTTAACACGGCGCCGACTTAACATCACTTCACTCAACAATTTTACGACGTAACTATTTAACAGCCACGCAACTTGTGGGTTCAAGTTAAAACCTAAACGCAAATGAATTCTTCTCTTGACAGAATGAAGGAATGACGAAGTGGGATAATTTCTTGGAGGCACTTGATGCTCTATCAAGGTGTGGGAACTAAAGCCAAGTCGAATTATCACATCTCTGGTTTTTAATTTAAAACTTCTTTCTGCCCTATCAAACCAGTGGTAGCTGCGAAATATTTTAATTAAACATAAAATCGGGAACACTAGCATGCTTGAATTCTTTACCGGCGATCGTGCCAAAACTGTCAATGGCTCTTCAATTTTGCTGTTGTCGTTTGTCTGCCTTCTGTTTTTTAAACAACACACAACACGCGTCTGAAATGTCACTGTTGCTATGGAAGCAACAGCTGGTTCCGTGGCTATTACAGTATCGCTGTATTCTACCCTCAGTTACACTCTCAAAAGGTTGCTATCACTCTCTAGCCTCCAGTGTGCCAGATAAGAGTGGGGTGTCGGGTCAAATACCCTACAAGGTCAGCCACACGACCAGATAGATTAATGTAAAATTCAGTTTGGTGGGGGCAGTGGAAACTTGACCCAATTCCGTGTAGACACCTTGCCTTAAACACTTATCTGGAACCCCGAGTCACTATTAACTAAATAGTCACAAGAATAATAAGATGTTGTTGCTCCTTTTCTTATTCCGCAGATCCAATACGGAAAAGCTTCAGGATGGCATCGAAATGGGCAAGAAACAGGTAATTCTGAGTGTTTACATTCACGAAATTTCCTTTCGGAATGTAAATCGCGCAAGACGTTTTGGGTCATTCCTGTGGAAAGTTTCCGGGAGAAAAGGCGCAAATGAAAATGTAGCAGTCATGTTCCCGGCTGGGATGTTTCAAACGGAAATTCGTGTTCGTGTTCCTTCGTGTCGCCTTATGGCAGACTCTCTTTGTGAATATGAGTGAAGATATGAGTGAAGTGTAGAAATGGCATTCACCGTACTTGGACGGATTCTCCCAATTTGTAGTTTAATTTACCATTTACCCAAACCTTGAAATGTTTCCCATGTAAATGGTAAACGACCTATAAATCCCCGCTAAACGTTTTAACATCGTTGTGTAGCATTTTATTGATTCAAAAAGGTTAGAACGTTCAACACCCCATGTTAGATGATTAATAACCAACATCGTTTGTTGGGTGATTGTTTTGCCTTCGATCAAACATTTTCACCGACTTTTAACATTGCTAAATGACGTTTAGCCGGGCGTCTAACATTTTTACAATGTATATAACAAACGTTAGACATATGAATGTGAATGATCATCGCAGTTATGACCACTACTTAAGCAGTGGTGAAAAGAAAGCCTGAAAAATTCAGGCTTGTAAGGGATTCTAACCCACGACCTCTGCGATACCGGTGTAGTGCTCCACCGACTGAGCTACTGAGCAGACTGCTTAAGTAGTGTTCATAACTGCGACGATCATTCACATTCATTCTTTAATCCGCAGTTCAAATATATGATTTTCATATATTCATTCTCAAGCGTTAGACGTGTTATATACAATGTATACAGTAGTGATAGAGGTAATACGTGTATCCCGGCGCTAAGCGCGGGAAAATGTGTAAGAGCAACCCGCGATTGGTTTCCGTTTGGTTTTTTATTGGTTGAAAAAATGGCGCGAGTTTTCCCAACCAATTACAGAGCGTAGCAAAGCGAAGCTAAAGCAAACGCAAAATCCTTACCGCAGCCCATTGAAAACCACTCTAATAATACTCCTGTCTTGCTTGTTCCAATTTTAGCTGACTGCTGTTATCAATCAAGTCAATACTTTGATTGGCATGCACCAAGTTATGTGCGCTGGTCACTTCCTTTATTCACATGTTAGAGAGGTATGTCACGGCGTAGCAATAAATAGATTGCGAGCAGTATCTTTTTTCTCCCAAGGTTTGTAACGTGCGTTGGATGCAGCGAGGGGCGAGCAGCGAGTTACAATGGTAACGGATTTATACACCGCACATATCACAGTCATAGTCTCATAGCGGTTTACATATTTTTCAATGGGGTGAGATCGGACGTCAGCCTGTAAAGGCGCCCCTTGCAGCCGCTATCAGTCCATATTTGATCTCACCCACCCACACAACCCGCGCGTGAATATGAACGACATGAAATCAGAGATAGAGATAGACTACCACACCGGGAACTACATCCCCTACTCTTTTCTAGCAGTGTGTGGGTTCTTTTAACGTCCCACAGATTATTAGGAACAAGTGTTGTGAGCCGGCTACCTACGGTCTATCGTTCTTATCCTAGAAGACTAGAAAGTCTAACCGTTTGCAGATGTCATTACAAAGGCAGCACTCTCTCCTCAATTATTTAAAGGCCCCGAGCCCGCGACCTCCCGCACGGTAATCCGGTGCTCCGCGAGAAACGCAGGCGCAGAGCCCTCTCTCCAATCCCTCCTCGTTCTCTTCTTCAATTCACATAACGTTACCATGGTACCGTCCCTTCGCGCGGGTGATCTGAGGAAAAAAGTACGACTGCTGGTAGTCTAAGACTGAAATAAAGCAGATCCTCTCTTTCAGTATATTTGAGCGTTAGAGCTAAAAGATAAATGGGATTATCATTCGATACTATTTTCTCTTGGCCCGGAGCCTACCGCGTGACCTACAAATAACTGCCTACAAATAATGGTCTGCCCGTGCGAATTACCGTCCAACTGTGATTTTGCTGCAAATAATATTCTGTTCATGCGTAGTGGTGTTCACGCGTCCATGCTTTTCAAACTCAGTGAAAAATGACAGAAAATAATAAAAATAACGAAAATGATTATGAAAAACAAGCTCGGTGATCGAACTATTATTAAACTCGGTTTTCGCAAAATATCGTGATTTGCCTTCGGCTTCGGCAAATAATTGATCTGCTCGCCACCGACAAATCACGATATTTTGCTCAACCTCGTCCAATAATTGTTAAATATACGAAAGTCATATGGAATTACGGTTTATGCTTTGCAACTAATATAGCTTTATCTGCTCGATAACGTTATCCGCTCTTCGAACGATTGGGGCCTGGAAAGGGGAGGAGGGCAGGTACTTTTTCTTGGAAATACGTTTGCCCGTGAAGTTTCCTCCAATCGCTCTTTGCTTTTGTTGTTTGCAGGGCATAGCAGACCTGAATATGTTCAGTAAGCCAGCCGTTCTTGGAGCATTAGCGCGGTTTATTCTCAGCGCCTATGTGGCAATGGTGGGTTGATGTTTTGAAGTAGTGGGCAAAATAGCTGGAGTAGTGGGCAGTAACTGCCAGCGACCCTTGCCTGCTAGAGAACTTCCAGTGAAGTGCAAACGTGAAGTAATTAAGGGGCAAATAATTGACCGTAGGCGGCCAATTTGCCGGCTGCCGGCACATTTTGACGGGGCTGTTGAGCGCTTTTTACTTTGAAGCCCTGACATGTGTTCATTGCCTGAGTTCACGTCTCAACCGGAAGGCAATTCCGTTTGAGTCGGCCGCGCCAATGATTCCATTTTGATGAGCCACAGTCGAGGATGCCGATGTAGTAAGTGATGTTGAGCCAGCTGGACAGCTTCTTGTTCTGGGCTGCTCTTGTGTACTTTGTTTTTTAATTTGATCATAAGCTCAGTTGTTTTTCTGTGTTTTAGTCAAAGAACAAGAAAGCAGCAGCTCTGCCGTTTGTCCTTGCTACACCTCTGGATTTAGAAAAAGGTAAAGATATAGTAAAGACTTGAACGTTTGAATTTGATCGCCTATTTACGTCTGAAAAGAACAAGAGGAAGAAGAACAACAGTTTACAGTACACCCTGCTTTATTTCCCCGGTACAGGTTGTAAATCTCGTTCAGTTCAGGCTTCCGTGAGATGAGTGGTTTTCAATTGAGGTCGAAAGTAATTCTTGTTTTGCTTTGGTTTTGCATTGCTTCGCTCTGTGATTGGCCAGGAAAACTCGCGTCACTTTCTCAACCAATGAGAAGCAAAACCAAAACCAATCATGACTTGCACGCGCGTATTTTCCCGCGCTTTACGCCGGCTGCATGTAATTGCTTCGTATTCTGATTGGCTCATTGCACTGTTTCGGTCTGTTGTGATTGGCTGGAGTAATTGCTTTGGTTTTGGTTTTACGACACTCAATTGAAAAGCGCTCTATCGTTTGCTTTGGTTTTGCTTGACTTTGCTCTGTGATTGGTTAGCAAAACCCGCGCCTCTTTTCAACCAATGAGAAGCAAAACCCAAACCAATCATGACTGGCACGCGCGCATTTTCCCGCGCTTGGCGTCGGCTACATGTAATTGCTTCGAATTTTGATTAGCTCAGTGCGCTATTTGTCTCTTTTGTGATTGGTCAGAGTGATTAATTTGGTTTTGGTTTTACGACGCTCAATGGAAAGGCGCGCTATTGACCGATCGCAAAATGTCAAGGCAAAAACTACGATCCAAAAGGAAACTCGAACGTAACTTACGTGAACCACGCAAAGATGTCCTCGCACTTTGGAGGTACCCCCGTTAGGAAACCCCACTTTCTCGGACAATCGCCGTGTACACAAGGCGTTTGCGGAGTGAAAATAGAGGAGGCGCCGTTCTTTCCGTCAATCGATACTCATCATCATCATCATCATCATCATCTCCTGATCTAATTCGTTAAGCTGTTTTCTGATTGTTTTTTAGGAACTTGTCTCTTGATTGGAATTCCTCCAATTGCTGACGATTCGGGCAAAAAGTAAGTGGTCCGCATGGTGTGGATAGTTAAGATTCTTTTTCATCGACTGAAAAAAATTCTTGCGACTTTCATAGCCACTTCCGCGTTTGGAGGAAAAGTAAAATCAGTGTAAAACCAAAGTGGATTATCATGTAACATAACAGTCCAATCTCACAGGTTTTCAATGCTTTTCATTTCGTTCAGATATCTTCACCGTTGTCCTTGTCAAAAAGCCACTATCATGGCAATTCTGGTTATAAGTATGTTCAAATCGCAAGGAAGCACTTTCCTATGACGCAAATGGCCCGTGTAACACACAAAAAAATTATTTCTTGGAAGGAAAAAAACTAGTGTTTAATTTTGGCAATTTTCCTAGACACAGTGATGAAATTAGAAAAAGTTAGATCAAGTTGCAATACATTTGATCCTTATTATCCGTGGCCGTAGGGTCCTTGCTGGTAAAAAGTATTAATTTTTAGATATTTTTTAGGCGCCAGACAAGAACATACGGTTGGGTATTGGGACTTAAAGGGCGGGGGAATCCCCAGACCTTCCTCTTCGGTGCGTTTGAATTCCATATTTCTACCCCATATTGCATTTCATTCTCACACAAATTAAGAATGAAAAATACATCTCTTCAAACCCCGGTTACACAGGTTATCAATCTCTTACAATGAGCGCGCCGCGGTTCCTGGTACCAAATACACTGTATATGTGCTATATGTGTTTCCATTATAATTCTCACCCTATTTTCCTTTTTTTTTTTAGTTTCTTGGGGAAGGCTTTTGAAATGGCTGCCACCAAAACAAAATCGCGAACAATTCACGACCACTTTGACCCAGCAGGTACGTATCATTTTTGTACTGTGGATTGTTCATAACGACCATCACGTTACCCGCAATTGTTCCCCTCTCTGAACGGACACTCAATCGCGACACCTGTCAGTATCATTGGAGCATCCCTGGCGTCTATTTTGCGTTCCAAAGCTTTCCGAAGACAGAAATTACTAAATGGACCTCACAGAGCTGTTTTCAATTGAGTGTCGAAAGTAATTTTCATTTGCTTTGGTTCTGCCTTGTTTTGCCTCTGCTCTGTGAATGTTTAACAAAACTTGTGCCACTTTCTCAGCCAATGGGCAGTAAACAGTAAAACCAAAACAAGTCGTGACTTAATAGCTTCGAATTCTGATTAGCTAAGTGTGCTGCTTGCGTCTGTTGTTGTCATTTCAAAAAAATCCTACAAATGAATCGGTTTCTGCGTCTTCTTTGCTTGCTTTGCTTCTCTTGCCCAAGGATTTGTCCTGGATCAGTGTATAAAATGGATGGTCATTGAAAATTGGTTTGTGGTCAGTGAAAAGTCGGAGAAATGTCAGGGAAGTATGATGCATTCCCATCCCAATGAGTGCCAACCCTGCCTAGTATTATGTCTCTCTAGGAGAGCCTTGTTCTATATGTGCAACTGTATTTAGGCCTCAAGCGTATAACTTGAGTTTGTGTTAACTCTTGGACCCGGGGCCCGTTTCTCGAAAGTCCCGGTAACTTAATGGGTCCGAAACCATATTTTGAAATCAAAATGTCAAGAAAAGTAGGGTGTGTTCTGACCTCTGATGAAGTCCATTTTGTGTCTTTAGCTGATAACTTTATTGCGTAATTTTCAAAACTTTTGAAACTCCCATCTGGAATGGAAACAAAACATCTTTACAGGCCCGGTAATTACCGGGAGCTTCGAGAAATGGGCCTCAGGCCCTTAGCGTAGACATTGAGGCCATATTCTTATAAGTGTATTATGTTCAAGCCTGATGGCCTGTTGAGGCAAAAACGTGTCCTTACTTCCAGTATTCTTTCTTGATATCCCCTGGCCTGATACCTGTCCTAAATCGTGCGTTTGTTCCTCACTTTCATTTGCAGTGATTGAAATAAAGAGTGAGGACCGTGGAAAGTTCTTCGATGCCCTCTCTGCTCTTCTCATCCCAAAATAATGAAAATAATCTTCTAATCTTTCTTAACGTATTAAGAGTTCGATTTGTAATGATTTACAGTATGACAGCGCTATTCTTCGCTCTTGTCGAACTTGTACAGAAACATTCAATCGCAACCACATGTATAGACAACGCCTTCTGGCAAAGTCTCCGCGAAACATTGCCTAAACCTACTCTAGCATTTCCTCGGTGCATTTATCATTCATTTTATTAACCACAGAGGCATTTCAGTGGTGGTCAACAAAATCGTGTACACGGTGTCTTGAGTCTGCAGTAGTTCAGGATCCGTTTGTTTGAAAGCCGATTAACTTTTTTTCCGGGATCAACGTAAACTTTGGCAGCATGCTGTGTGCTTTTCAAGACTGACGTCCCCTAATCTAAAATTTTGCAGAATATCAGCGTTCAACAACGTTTGTGGATAGAGAAATAAACTCCTTGGTTAAGTCAGTTTTAATCTTGGATTAGAGTTAATCGGCTTTCGAATAACCGAACAGCAAAGTGGAAGAGGGATAACCACCTCAAATTTCTCCTTGTAAAATTAGTTGTTGATGAAGCAGAAACGTTATGAGAAGTTAGAATGCGATCACCTAATATGAATCTTCTACCACTTGATGGTAAATGTGTGAGAGTAAGAAAGAATTTAGTGTTCAGTACTATTGGGGATTGAATGATTTGTCTGATGTAAAACACAATTGGCCACCATCATCAAGAGCGAAATCTACATCCTATGCATCGTTACCCTTGTGAAACAAAAGACAATTTCTACGACAGCAATTCATCACAGTCAGCACTTTCTTTTGGCGCCTGCAGTAAAGTTTCGTTCTTTGGTTACCGTAATTATAGATACGCGTCCTACAACGTTCGTCAAAAACAGGGCTCATTGGTGAACGGTTAATTTACAAAATGAACTTGGACTAGGAGCGGGGTCCTCAAAAAGATTCTCATGTTTTACCTAAATGTGCTTGTTAAATTAACCACATCCCAGGGCATTCGAACATTCCAAAGGGAGTTCGATTTGAGAGACGAGTTTAGCCGAAAGGATCCGTAAGCCAATGCATCTTTGTAAATAGATATCTAGACTTGTGGCATCGTTCATAGTGTAATGTGAGTGAATTTGTACACTCAAATTTTATCCTTTGTACAGTAGTTAATGGAATATTAAATTAAAAGTTTTTAGAATGTATTCTTTGCCTAGTTCCTAGCATCTCCTGAGAACAAAAATAAAAGAACTGTGTCGCAGCCAATCACAGCCTGGGGAAAAGCTACTAGGGTGGAGCTTGTCTGGAAATAATAATGCAAGAAACGTAACTACTACCACAGACCGTTTTATTGCAATTTGGAAAATCAAGTTTTCCGAAAATTTTTGGCCGAATGCGTGAGGAAATTAAGAAATTCTTTATTATAAAACAAATAAAGAAGCCATGCCTGTGATCTGTTCTGTTGTAAAGCACTTAGGAAGCGGAAAGAGCACTCAAGAAGTATTGAAAACACTTGACTACGTCTCCTGTTTCCCCTACACTTCTTTCGTGCTCTATCCGCTTCCTGTGTGCTTTACAACAGAACAAATCACAGGCGAGTCTTCTTTATTCGTTAAAGACACATCAAAATGTCTCCCTACCTCCCCCATCAGGCTATGATGTGGGACATATCTTAATGATAATATATTAGAGCATGCACAATTAAAACAATGGCTTGGCGTAAGAGGGTACTCCACTGACCTCTCACTTAATATGACTTATTTGTTGGTGCATTTCCAGATCTCCAAGTGTCTACGTCAGGATAATTTTTAAGTTTTGGCTTAAATAAAAAGCACGCACCCTTCCTTAAGCCTGGTTTTCACTAGCGACGCAAGCATAAGAGCAAGCACAAGAGCGCTTATTTCACTGTGAAAACGGGCTTAACGCAAGCATAAGCGCAAGGATAAAAATTTTTCCTTTACCTTGTTCTTACGCTTATGCTTGCGTTCGCTTGCGTAGTGTTCGTTTTCACTTGACATAAGCTACTTATTATTACTACTTACGTATTATGCTTGCGCTTGTGCTTGCGTCGCTAGTGAAAACCAGGCTTTAGAATTCCCTGCTAGCAGAGGCCTCTTTTCCCTGTATTCAGCGTGCGGGAGAAAATAGACCTCTGCCATGGGTCAAAACAGTCTGATTAAGCCGCCATCTGTTTTAAAACGCATGCTCCATGCATTGTTTGTAATTTGATCACGAGCTAAAAACATCACGTGATTGTTCGGTCGCTAAGAAACCGCGACGCATGCTCAACACAGACCGTTTCGACCCATGGCAGAGGTCTCTTTTCTCCCGCTGAATACAAGGAAAAGAGGCCTCTGCTAGCAGGGAAGCTTTAGAACTAAAACGCCAAAACAAAGATATCGAGCTATTTTCACGAAATGGGAGGAAACCATAATCGTTGTTTACCTATTTTTCCGTGACAAAAGAGAAAAAATTGAAAATGCTGCCACAGTTTTTTCAAGTTGCAATCCTTGTCATCCCTGGCCAAAGAGGCGTTTTTATTATTTTCGTATTTTTATTTTGGAAGAAAAAAAAATTAAAACTAAACCATTGAACGGAAAACCTTAATTACCGTTTTCTCGCGGGGATGCAATTTTCGCGTCTGCTTACTTATTTCAAGGAATACAAGTGACTGCCCGTGGGTATAGACGGTGTTGTTATTTTTTAGCCACAGGTTGCATCGAGTAAACATGAAACAGGCCCCACCAAGGGTACTCAACCTTGACAAATCAGTGTTAATCTTACCCTACCCAGATACGGAAATGAGCATTGAATCGTTACTCAAGACCTTGAAAATTAAAGGGGCAGTGTTACGAGGAGTTTGCTGTTTTAGCTCAGTTCTGTGCTAAAATCATTACTTTGAGACTTTACTCATAAAGAAAATACTTCTTTAAAGCTACGACGAAGATATCAAATGAATTTTATCAGAGAGGGCTAACCATAAGAAATTTCTTGAGGATTTTTTGAAGACGTAGCATCAAAACTTGAAAAAATTGGCCAATTTTTTCAAGTTTCAATCCATTTCCATCCTTGCCATCCGTAGCAACAGGCGACAGGAAACAGCTTTAATACCTTCAAATAGTCTTTAATAACAAAACTAGACCATTATTTTAGGGAATTCAATTGATGCGAAGACACCTAGCTTTTTATAAAGTTGCCAAATAGCGTGATATTGCCCCTTTAACGTCAGTGGTTAATATCACACCTTGAATTATCGTGAATTTCACTTGGTTAGAGCTGAGCGACCAAGGGAACGCCCCTTGCGACCTTTAGAGAGGAGCTGTTGAGTGGGTTGGTGACTTTCGTTGTCTCTTGAAAAGGAAACGATAATGTCTACAGCCTCGTAAATCAAAGATCTTTTCGTTACCTTGTGGCTGCAGGTAATGCGATATGCCAATATATTATATCTGGTTTGTTTCTGACTGCAGTCACGCGATTGGCTGCTTTCTGACAATATCTTTTGCAGGTGGAGTGGTAATATTGCTCGTCTGATGTTGCTGGAGGTATATAGCTCACGCGATAGATCACGAAACTTCATCCTTGAAGTCTCGAAAAATGGCTAACGAGAGTGTAAGGATTTCCTTCTTCTTTGTGTTGCAAGGGTTACATTGCTTCCAATTTTTGTTGGGCCATTATTTCAAAATAAATTACGGTGCTTATCCACTGAAATTGCTTGGTTTGAAAGTGAAAGCCTCTCCATAGTCTCTTTGCAGCTTCTCCATTCACTTTTCCCTTTCTCACGAGACATTCTACCAGTTCAGTCGTAGGCTGAAGTGATAGAGTTCTCTTGTATTATATTTTTCCCTGGGGACAACGTAGTTTACTGATACATTTTCTCCCTCTATCCGGGTGTTAAAACAGGTACCAAGGAATTAAATAGTTGAGAAGGTCAAAGAAAATTTATATGGATTGATCTGGGCCCTGCTTATCTTCGATTTCCGTAGCATGGTGACCGGAAAGCTAGTCAAGAAAGGTGCGATCCTTCTAAGGCCTTCTAAGTGTGCCAAAAATCTTGCCGATACATGCCAAGTAAATCTTTGCTTCAGTGGCTTAGAAAACCGAAACAATTCAATTATTAAATTACTACGGAAGCTTCTGAGTGCTCAGCACTTTCGCGCCGTGTCGTTTGCTACCCTGTACAAGGCATTTACAACTTTATAACCAAGTGCGACCAATGTGAAGGTACAGAGTGAATGCTTTCCTGTGTGGTGCTGTACGGCGTTTTTGTGTATATGCTTGTAGTTTAGACATGGGGCCGGTTTAACCTTTTAGTCTGTGGATGAAACCCTCCAGTGTCACCTTTCACTTGAAAGCTACTGGCATTACTTCCAGAGGACGTATCGCTGTTTATAAAACTGTAAGTGGTGTTTCTAAGTTTTGAGTCCACGGATGAAATTCTCGAAAATCACCATTTTAAGCAATACTTTCTTCGACAGCCGGTTTTTCTCTCGGCTTTTCTTTCTTTGTTTGTTTGTCTTTTTTCAGAGGTGAAAATTTCAGAAATTTGACTCAAGCTTTGTAATGTTAGCACGAAATTAAAAAAAAGGGACAAAACACGATATGGTAAGGCGATCGACGACAGACCAATTAACATCAGCGACATTGCCTTTTTTCTGAGCAAGGTCAGAGGAAGTTTTTTTTCAATAATCCGTCCACGATTAAAATCGCTGTCAATACTCAGATCAGACTGAAAGATAATTTTTTCCGGCTCTGTAATCTATTTTTAACATTTTTCTTTCTTTCTTCTTTTTTTATCGGGGTATTAACTTCAATACGTGCACTTAATAATTTTCTCAAAATCGTGCATCGTGACCAAGGCCATGGGCTCCCGCCAAGGCACACAGATCGAACCCTGAGGAAATGAAAAGCGCTGATTTTATACGCTGCAAAAGAAACAAATTCGAATGGAAAACTTTTTTTGGAAACTTTTTAGAAAAATACGTTGCGCTGCGACATTTTAATATACCCTCAAGACAAAACCCTTTTTTTAGTGAATACGGCATCGCCATGTTATTTTAACACATTTGATCTGTCCTAAAATGACACTATATTGAATGACAGAATAATATTAATTTGAGATCATTTCTGTTTCTGTCACGATATTTTCAGCATTTTTTGATATTACATCGATGTCTTCGAAATATTCATAGAAGTATTTCAGCAACCGAGCTAATATCTGGGTACACATCTGTCCTGGAAAGCTCTTTGCGGGGGAAATTTTGGACAACACAGCGAACGTGCAAAAAATCGATTTATTACGACATACGCGAGACAATTAGCCAATCACGAGTCGGCAATTTGCCAGCGTTGATTCAAGCTCGTGTTGTAATTTTTCTCCCGCATTCATAGGTCACAACTATTATTGTCTCGGCTGAATTAGAACTGAGGCGGCATTTGTGGGTTTTGCCCTGGATTTTTCTTCATCCCAGTGATTAAGCAGAAGTCATTAACTCAAGCTGCGCCAAGAGTTGACATGTAAATACACGCTTTCGACTTGGACCCCACGTTGGTTGCGGGAGCCAGTTTTGTTTTACCAGCGTCAACGCGCATTTGACCTCACTTCACACAGGAAACAGTGCCTAAAGGAAAAGAAGCTCGGCACAGAAGACAGACAGCTGTTTCCATTCTCAGTTCTTTTCTGAAGTTGTGAAAAATGGAAGTGAAGGTATGTTTTGCCGTTCTTTGAATTCAGAGTGTTGTCAGGCAACTTGGTGGAGTTCGCAGGTACGCACGACCCGAGAATAATTTATCTTGCGATCGTTTGCGAGCTGACCGATAAAATACGTATCATTGTATGAATGGCAAAGGTTTTTCCTCCTATGTTGATATTTTCCAAATGCCATGGTATCGCAGTACTTAATTTGTTGAGGGGCTTCGAACAGATATCAGTTTGTTTGGGGCTATATTGATCGCGATAGTCTCAGAACTGTTCAGTGATATACAGTAAGGTAGTTATCTGGAGTAGCTTTAAGTATTTATTTAGCTCGAGAAAACTAGCTTTCCATTCAGAAGGGACTGAAAATTGTGGGCATGAAAAACTCCTGAATAAATTAATACTAGTTAAGGTAATCCTGAGATCAAAGCCAGTTTCTTGTTTTAAGCCACATCAAAATCATCGTTCCGTGTACGATCTTCAGCGAACTGAACTAATGAGATGTATGCAAATCTGTTGATGGAAAAGCGTAATTCGGAAAAGCCACAAAAGACCCTCTTGTTGACCTGTTTAAAGTATGTTTAAGACTTTTCAACTTTTCAACTGGTTGAAACCTTAGAAATACATTGTTAAAGTTAGTCCTATTTTTATTACGGCTAAGAATTGGAAGAATTGTCGCGAGCAACAACCCAATACACGTCAAAAACGTCAAAATCACTTATTAAATAACCAGTATTAGCCACAATGTTTTGCTTGCAGTCTGCCAACGTCTTCAAGTAGCTTATAATTTTATTCGTTGACCGCAGTTGAGCTGGTTGTTAATCTCCAGATCTCATGAAGTACTGTTTTGATTTTTGTCAGTTGTCTAGGCAGTCACCTTAGAAGTGACAGCCTTTTTTATTGCAAATTTGAAAGTGTTTTTAACCATTCAATTGGAAACGTGCTTTGAATTAGATTTGAAAGGTCATTGCATTGATACCTATGAATATTCAGTAGCTTTTCCTCTTTTGGCAAAGACATCACAGTTCTCAGGGATGTGGTGGAGCCTATTTTCATCTGGGTGGGGTTTGGGGTGGGGGTTGAAAATGAGAAAATGAGTGACAGAGGCGTTAGTTTGTAAGGGGGTCTAAGGGCATCATCCCTCGGAAAATTTTTAAACTGAGAGGCTTGAAAATGGTATTTTTCAACATTCCCCATATAAAGTATAAAATGATGTGTACTTAAATGCTTACAGTGATATTTTCATAGTTTTGTGAAGTTTGACCTCAGCCTTCCATGATACATATGTACATGTATATCACGGCCTTAGTCTATTGACCTGCATTTTTACAAATTAAAACTCCCTGTGTGTGGGAAGGAAGTGTAACCTGGGAAAAATGGGACAGCACTCCCTTGCTCTGGTGTCCCTGGTTCTCCAGGCCAGATTACACTTTAACTCAGTGATTTTTAAAAATAGTTCCCTGAAAGTTGAAACTGTATTTTGGTTTTGGAACAAGTTTCTTGCATGGTCTCTGTAAGTAACAAGGTTCCAGGAGAAGTTTTCAGAAAGAAACCCAAGGGAAAATGAAAGGAACGTTATAGTTACAAGTGGAACTGTCTCCATAATCTCATTTTCAGTCAATAATTACATTACTGTGATGCCACTGCATTAGAAGTATGGGGTAGTTGGTACAGTGTGTACACATATAGGTCATAAGAAATTTTTGTCCTGGAATCTGGCCAGCAATACATTAGCAAGTGGAGCAAACTTGTTCCAATTCTTATTTTCCTTGTACATATAAATGTCTTCATGTTACAGAAAATTTCGGTTTACCTTTCGCATCGAAAGTTACTCGGTGGTACAAACCGTATGAGTAATTAACAGTGAAATATTATTGGTAAAAATCAATGGATAACTGAAGCCCTGAAAATCTTTAATGCTCTTGGCAATCTGGACCAATTTTATTGATTGATGATGATATTTACACTTTAACAGACATAATCATAAAAATTACAATTTCCTCGATTGTGATTGGTTTAAAAAACTCCTATTTTCCACTAATTCATGTGCAAAGTTGTTATTGGACAGTTTGTTATTGGACACTTTGTTTTTGGACAGTTCAATAAGCCAATCACATTCAAAGTAGTATTTTAAATCAACCAATCACATTCAAAGTTGTAGTTTAAATCAACCAATCACAAGTGTCCTTGGTTACAATCACTGTACATTTTGATCGTAGTCAATTTCAGAGTGACATTAAACAATTTACGCTTCCTTTGTCAGTATTTTAATGCAAAATTTCCTTCCCTTTTATAACTTGGCTCTTCTTCTTTTCTCAGAAATTGTAATTTTAATAATTGGTAATAAGACTTTGTGTCGTCCAATTCAGTCTGTAATCATACTCATGATAAACAAATCGGACTCCCATTGTGCGGTCGTCTGATTTTGTTATCACTCGTATGATTACAGACCGAATTGGACTCCACTCAGTCCTATTACCATTACAAATTAACATTGTCCTGGTATTTGCAGCTTGAGATGGTGCTTAAGATTGACTCCTGGGTGCTTTTTCAAGGAGAATCATTAACTGTCAAATCGGCAAATGGGCCATTGTGCGGTCGTCTGATTTTGTTATCACTCGTATGATTACAGACCGAATTGGACTCCACTCAGTCCTATTACCATTACAAATTAACATTGTCCTGGTATTTGCAGCTTGAGATGGTGCTTAAGATTGACTCCTGGGTGCTTTTTCAAGGAGAATCATTAACTGTCAAGCAGCAAATAGTGCCATTAAGGCAAATTGCAATTAAATGATCAAAAACTCAATTTGCAGTGTGGAATGCAGGCATTTCTTTCCAACAGGGCCATTTCTGCCAAACTTGACTTTAATTGATATGAGTGCAATTCATTAAAGTTTGTGATCATTTTTGAACAAGAAAAAGAAGAACCAGCATGGTTTTCTAATTATTTCATTCCCATTATTTTCCTGAGCTGTTGGCAGGTGTCTTGGCCATTAAGCAGATGGGAAAAGGTTTATCCAAGGTAATACTCTTGTATGAGCGACAAAATTTTTTGATGAGAAATAAAGGTCTGTGGGAAGGCCACTTTTCTCTTGCATTTTACTAGTAGCTCAGGGAATCGAAAATTCCTTGCTTTTCTGTATGCAACTTTGGTCAGAATCATTCATTCAATTTCACTTAGGCATGATTTATCATTATTTTAGGGGAGCAGGGTTGGCGCAGTGGTGAGAGCGCTCGCCTTCCACCAATGTGGCCCGGGTTCGATTCCGGACTCGGCGTCATAAGTGGGCTGAGTTTGTTGGTTCTCTACTCTGTTCCAAGAGGTTTTTCTCCGGGTACTCCGGTTTTCCCCTCTCCACAAAAACCAAAATTTGATTTGATTTGATTTGATTTATTTAGAGTTGATTTGATTTCATATATGTGAGGCGCATTTGAAAATTGTATAATTGAATTTGCGCCATATAAATAATAAATATTATTATTATTATTATTATTATTATTATTATTATTATATTATTTGAAAGATCTCCTTGTCCTGTATAAACTATCAATCCAAAACACCTTTGGTGGTCAAAACTGGATGATGTCACAAATGTTGCAAGAAGCCTGTGCCCCTCGTGGGTGACTGGGTACAGTTTGGGTGTCAAATGGATGTATTTATGTAGTTAAATGCAATTTAGCTAAGTTAATTAACAACAAAAGAGATGCTAGTTTGTCATGCGGGCAGCAAACAGTAGTGCATGCACAGAGCACATCATTGGAGGTGTGTATAGTGTGTTCATCAGTGCTTCATAGCATATGGCAGATTGTTGTGGAGCTTTGGAGCGTTCTATCTTCTCCTTTAATTTCTGCCCCTCCTCTCCCTCCCTATCCATTTTCCACTGTTTGCACAGTGTGACAGGTGCCTGAATGTATCTGTGTGAAGGGTCATGGCTGGGTTGTGGGATTGCTAGCCATTGGTGTATTTTTACTGTCTGAGGGCCGGCTGATCAAAGTGGAGGCCCATGGACATCCCAGGCACCCCTTGTCCATACAGCTTGATGCAGTTGTTAAAGGCTTTGTATGTGTATATGCAAGAATAAAAATAGGGAAAAAAACTGATATTTTCCTCACAGAAAGAAAAGGAGACAATTTCATTATGTTGTTGACAAGAAAAGTAGTAGTATTAACATTTTTATAATGAAAAAAAAAAAGCATTCTTTTTTTATATTTAAAACATCCAGTTAATTATTTCACACCTGGGTATTCAAAGGAGGATAGGAGTAACAAATCAATATCAAATATAACTATCTTATTTCTATTTTATGGCTATTTTAATGCTGTCATACCTATTTTAACCCTATTTTAATTTTCCTGAGTTCTATTTTATTACTGTTTTCCTTGATAAGGAAAATAGAGCGTCTATTTTATAAATTTTTTACTTCTATTTTTTTCCTAATTTGAAAATACAGGAAAAGGAGTGATGTACTTTATCTCTATTTTCTCATAACATACGAAAAAATAGCTTGTAAAATAAACTATTTTAATCCTATTTTAAATTTAGAAACCTAGAATTACTTCATAAAATAGTGATAAAATATACTGTTTTCCTGCTATTTTTCCAGTACAGTAATGGTCTCAGGCCTGTTCCTTTTGCAAAATAGATTTAAAATAGGCTACTAAACTCCATTTTGATCTAGACACTCAGTTAACACTATGCAAAACAGCTTTAAAATACACTATTTTATCTATTTTGATAGTTACTGTAGGTTCTCCATTGCAAACTAGGTTTAAAATAGTATACACAATGCTGAACTTTGTCTTTATGAAACTGCCATGAATTTATCGTGAATAGCCCAATGTCTAAACATTTTTAGTTTTGCAAATCTACATGGTCCCCATATAAAATTATATAAAAAATATTAGTGAAATAATTTCTGCTGATCTGTTAATAATATTATTGTTATTAATGACAATAATTCTGTATAGTGAGATATTTTTAAACAACTGTGCTGTATCAAATTGTATATATAATAAAGAGTTTTACTCTGTTGAATGAATGTGTTATTGCTATTTTAGATACTTTAATTTTAAAATATCTACATGTGGTACATCCACATAAAGGTATTTTAATCTACTATCAAACAATCTTTTCCCCATTTTATAGCTATTGTTTGGAAGATTGCATGCTATTTTAAACCTACATGTACTGTACATGTATTTTCTGCATTCATTAATGCTATTTTAAAGCTATTTTAAATGTATTTTTTTCCTATTTTGTAACTGTTTTACTGTATTTTCTCCCCTATTTTATACCTGTTTATCTGGGGGTATTTTTGCATTTAAGCTATTTTAAACCTGTTTTCCCATTCATTGGCTCTATTTTAAAGCTATTTGCTTTTTTTTTGCTTTACTGTATTTTCTCCTCTATTTTATACCTATTTTATATGGGGCTATTTTAAACCTATTTTCACATTCATTAGCTCTATTTTAAAGGTATTTTAAAAACCTATTTGTGTCCTATTTTCTACTGACACTTTAAGCTATTTTAACCCTATTTTTTGTTTCAAAATAACAGCTTTAAAATAGAGATAAAATAGTTTTAAAATAGCAGAAATCATCCGTAATAAAATAGGGAGAAAATACAGTGTAGATTAAAAATAGGGATAAATAGGATGTAAGATAGGGAAAAAAAGATGAAAAATAGGCACTATTTTAATTGCAGTAAAATTGTTCAAGTGCTCTTTCTCATAAATTAAATTAGTTTTAAAGAGGCCTTCTTTAATCATGCACCCCCCTTGGACTTTGACTCCCCACTGTTACAGTTTTTTAATGCAATCACTTCCTTAATGGCTACAGGGGTATATTTGTGCTTGAGGTTTGTGCAGCTCTGAAAAACTCTTTTAATCGTGCTCCTGCTGTGCTGTGGTAAACCTAAAGTATGCCTTTATGGAGTTCTGCCCAGCAGAGGCATGAACTGGGCTTTACCACTGAATGTTAGACTGTGTTTGCCCCTTTTGCTCAACCAATAATAGACTCATAATAGTGACAGCTTTTTCCCCAATAAAATGTAGATACAAGTGTAGGTCAAATTTGCCCTAAGTTCCACCAAAATATTAATAAACAAATGGATAAATATGTACAATGTACTTCAAGGGCAGTGCTAAATGTGAATAATAATAATATTAATAATAGAATTTATTTATTAATTTTATCTTGTGCAATTTTATTCCCATCTAATTTAAATTTGTAAATTTTGATATACTGGTAATACTGGCTACGTTTACACACCCAATATTTGTGATTAGGACCTGGCATTGAGGAGTTTTAAACTGCCATTAATAATAATGTTTTTACGAGCGCGTTTAAAGTCTCAATGCACTTACTGGTACATGCAATTTACGATCATTTCACCAAAAAATAACAATCTTATAATACAAAATTAATAACTAAAATATTTATTATGACTAAAGATATTTTGCTGGGCAAAATTTCATACCCAAAATTCATACAGAACAATCCTTTGGGACCTGGTCTAATACCAGATGACAGTTGTAAGAGGGCAGTAAGAGGAGTCTCAGTAAATCGACCTCAGTGAAGTTCAGTGACAATAGTAATAATAATAATAATAATAATAATAATAATAATGGTGGTTTATTAAAAGTGTATCCATAAATACAAATAATAATATTATTTATGATGATGATGATGATGATGATGTTTTATACAGCATTTATGAAACTCGGTGTGCTTTCATGATCTAAAAATTACATAATGTTATTACCGGTATTCAGAAATTATGTTACAATTTAAAACGATCCAATAATTCAATCATAAAGCTTTCCCTGAGTTAAAAAGCTTACTTCAAGCACAGTTTATTCAAATTACAGTGTTTAGAACAAGTTGGAATCTGTAGTACAGGTGCACAGTGAAAGAGTCAAGTGTGTTGGTGATACATTACAGAAGAGGTCCATATTTGTTGACCCATTGTATCATTACTGTCATTGCCTTCCAACTGTGAAAATTTGTTTTGTGGGTATTATTAAATGCCTTAATGGGTCAGCAAGTGCCTCCCTGGTAGAGTGTCTGAACAATGCTCACCTGCTGTGCTTTTGTACTAACCTAAGTGCAGTATATTACTAAATTCAGCGTAGCAAGGACATGATGTCAGAATTGCAAGTTAATTTGTGGTGGAAGCTGTACAGTGTATGTTGAGCCATTTTTGATTTGCAGCAGTGGAAATGAATTTTTCATCTGAGTTATCCCCCGTAAGTTTTACTACTCAACCTCTGTAGATATTATGTCGTTACTTTTGTGGTTACTTAGAGCTCTATTTGGTGGCCAGAGCATTTATCAGAGGTGTCCATTTTGCTAAGTGACGACTTGTTTAAAATGATATACATGTAATCCTGATGGTTACCATTGTGAACGAAATTGTGATTCCTTTCGCTCCCTGTTGTTATTAATTTTTGGCTTCCATGAGGAGGGAATGTACCAGGGTGGGATGTTGTTGGTACAACTGCATGCAGGTTACAAAATATAAATTTTGGCATTTCACAAGTGACAAAACAGCAAGAAAGAAACGTAATCCTTAGAAAACAAGAGACTGAAAGGAAACTTAAATTGAACTATCAACAAACAAAGGCCTATTCACCAGAAGTTGAGGCTAGAAGCAGTAAACAATTTATGATTTATTTTCTTTGGTCTCAGAAATTCAAGATTCAGAGTAAAGGATTTTAGCCATTCATATTAATTGAGTTTAATAATTAATATATAATATATATTATTATTAATGAAGATGAGTTATGAGTGCCCCCGTAATGTAAATATCAAATTAAGACAGACACTAGGGATGGTCACTGCCAGAGTTTTTTGCGTCCCTAGTGGTTCTTTTACGTCCCACAGAATCAGAGAATTATGAAGAGTTGTGAGACGGGGCTACGGTTTATCGTCCTTATCCGAGAAGACTAGAAAGTCTAACCGTTTGTAGATGTCATTACAAAGGCAGCACTTACTCCTCAATTATTTAAAGACCCTGAGTGTTGGTCCTTCGAACCCACGACCTCCCGCACGGTAGTCGGTGCTCTACCACTGAGCTAACCGGTCGGCGGTCGGAGAGTTCACTTCAGTAATAATTCACTGAGCAGCATTTATTAAGTTACTGACAGTAAACCACAAGAATCTTACAAATCGTGTGTGTGGCAAAAATGGGCATGCTCTCCTCCTTCCTTTTCTCCCTCCTTCACAACTACAAACTTTCGAAATATCTGATAAATTACACACTCTCATCAGCAACCCCTAGGTTCACTGTTGTATATTTAGTCAAAACAATATCTTGGTGACAGTAGTCATAACAAAAATCTGCTTTCAGTTCACTCCCTACTTTTTAGTGCTTTTTAAAATCTTTTATTGAGTATATGTAGATGTAGCTATTTTGTATCTACATGCACAATTTAAGGTGATTCCTCTCAATTGTGTGGCGCATCCTTACTGCGCATAATTTATGACATCATTTAGCACGCACTCGTGTGCGCGTACACTAGAAACATTGCGAATTTGCCTTGACATTGAGCTTTTTCAGCTGAAAATTTCCCTTTGTCGTCGTGTTGTAAAGAAACGAGCATGGTGACCCCTTTTTATTGGTGTAATGTACTTGTAATAGGCACACGAAAAGCATATTTGAAGGAGAAAAAAAGTTTAATAGTAGAATTTGGATTATTTATATATAAATGGGGTGAAACTCTGCGTTTGGAACCAGGAAGGAGTAAGAGATGATGATGAAGTGGTCCAACTTCCTCACATTATTTGCAATTTCAAATCAGTGTTATAGATAGTTGTTGCAATTTCAAATCACAATACTAAAAGAATATAGCCCAGAAAAACAATTAGGCTCTAGTTTTCACTACTATTCATAGTTTTTGCTACATAACAACTTTCTTCAGTTGTTCATGCTTCGAACATTTCTCGCACAACTCCCTAAAAACACTCAGAAAAAAAGGCATGCAGGGCGAAAACAAGCACGGTGACCCCATCTTTTTATTGCATTTTTTCAATACATGTCCTATGCATGACTATCAATTGTGCAAGTCTGAAAAAAATCTTAATAGTACATCCTTTTCAGGGGAATTACCTTAACAAAGTGACATTTAGTGAGTCAACATTGATTAAATTCTTGAAGATCAGTGATTCAAAGATCATTGCAGTTGTATATGCTTCTTTAAAGCAGTAACAAAAATAAAGCCTGAGTGAAAAATTGATTATTATCATATTCATTGAAACTGTTTATTCTAGAAATTGTATGGTTAGGGTGTAATCACCCCCTGCGTTTTACAGGGACTTTTGTCATAAGGGCAGGGTTAAGGTATTTGACATTTCTTGCATTGATTTGTGTGATTGAAATTCCAGAGGTTTTCAGAAGTTTCTTGATTTGTTAATCTACCTTTTTAGGACTGTGAAAAGCTCTTACACTATCACTAAACCCTAGTGATAAATAAAAAATTGAATAGTTGGCAAAAAAGTTTGTCAGCCATATCATGCAGCAAGGTTGAATTAGAAAAAAAAAAGAAATTTGTTCCTTAGAAAGCAGAGCTGCAAAATAGCTTAGAAATAAGTAGTTTGCATTATTTTATTATAATCCTACCATTTACACTACATTATTAATGCCACTAGTCAAAGGTAATTTACAGCTGGAGTCAGTTTTTTTTATTAACCTTTGAAAAGTGATTTACTTCAGTCAGTCATAGTAGTTTTGACTAAAAAGAGACAGTTCCGAATTATTAACCACTGTAAACAAATCATAGGTTGTTGAAGGTCTTATTAACAGTACACTGAATCAGCATGAAGTGAATGGAAGCTAATTAACATTTTTGACAGAAACATTAATCCTTTGCTAAACTTCCTTTATGGAGGTTAATACCTTACAGTCAACAACTGTCATGTAGTACATCTGACTAGGAAATAATTTTTGTGTCTGCTTTCTGACGTGACATGCCATTGAATTCACAATATATAAATTGAGTACTGGCTGTAATTTATTGAAGTAAATATTAAAAGCAGTCCTAGGTAACTAGCTAAGGATTGTTGAAAAATGTAGTGTTTTTTAAGTGGCTTCCACTAATTTAAAAAGGTTCTTAATCAATTTTTTATTATTATTCTGAAATACCCATTATTTGTCTGATTTGCTTTCAAAAAGTTTTCATTTTAATTTAAATTCCTCTTTGAATCTTGTTTGAAATTCAAGATTGTTATGAGAGTACTTGATGAAGGGGTTTCTTGGTTATGTAAATGAAATCTCACTTAAGTTTACAATAGACTTATTATGTTGTGAATTTGGTTTATAAATATTTCTTTCTATTCTGGCAGTGGAATTTAATTACTTTCACATTGATGTGTGAAAATTCTTGCCTTGCATGACATAAAGATGGTGGTTTTGAATCATTCAGCCATTCAACATAGAAAGTGATATTGTCTGTCATAATTCCAGTTCTCTGAATTCTAATTCCTCACATCTTCCAAGTACATACTATGTTAAATTATCATCTCTTTCTTTACCTTTTCCATGTCTTGACTTTATAGAGTGCTCCCGATTACTCTTGCCTAATTAGCAATTGTCTCAACAAGTTTTCAATTTCCTGACTGCATGTGAATGAAATCATGACAATAATTTGTCTTGACATTTTGGTTAATGTTCATCAAACTTGCTACATGATGACACTGAAATGACATTTATAAACCTGACTACCTGCAGTTGGCACAAGCTTGTGCAAAGGAAATATGGTTTTTATATGCATAACTGTTGTAAACACACAGGTAAGAAAGAGAAACGTAATATTCTATTGAGTGCAACTCAAGCTGAACTAATGAGTGTTGTTTATATTTTATGCGGTTTTGTACCCAAGCTTAGTTATGAAATGGCGTGGTTTCAATCTGCGGTAGTTTGTGTGGGAAAGTAAAACCAATTCAGCTACAAAATGGCTAAGATTTATTCCTCTTACTTGCTGTATTATCCTAAACAACCTTACTTCAGCTGTGATGATTGGAAGAGGAATCATGGACAGAAATTTGTAAGTTATAATTGTGGTTTAATGACTTCTTTTGTTGTCATTGAATCGCTTTTAGAAGGTGTAAGTGAATCAAAGGGAAATCAAACCAAACCTTGTATATTTCCTCAAGGGAATTGCTTGCACTTTTGGCTATGAATCTACTGATCAGTACACTGTAGCAGTTGAGGTAGTTCTCAGTAATACATGCTTTGGCATCTTTATAAATTGTTCTTGGTCGACTGCTGTTACAGCTATAAGTGGAGATTTGATTGTTAGTTGTTAATGTTGAAATTATGTGAGTTGTCTTTCTGAAGTTCTTATAGATACCATAACATTACATTACATGCTACTCCATGTTAGCCAATTGAACTTCTCGTCATCACAACATCATTGAAATGTGCATGCTTTCAAGTCAGTTGGCTGCAATCAAAGCAAGATGAAATTGCACTGTAAACTGATTTTGCTGTAACTAAGTTTAAACCTGGAAGTGTTTATTTTCTTAAATACCTTGCTAAGCCTAAATTCTTCCAGAGCATGACCCCAGAAGGGTTTCTGCTTTGAAGTAAATTACAATGTCATACTGAAGCTGGCTACATGTAATTCTCTTAACAAGTCCATTTTTTGTCTCAAAACTCAGAACTACGTAATTTTTTTTTGAGCATGATAACAAGTACTATACTCTTGAAAGAACTGCTCTGTCATTAAGATTTTGATAAGATTAGTCACATATGATTGCCCCATTAATAGAGGTGCCCTGACCAATTATACAGCTGTACATGAAAGCAACAAAGCATAACAATTGTAGATAAATGAAGAGCTGCAAGTATGCATTCCGCTCGTACAATGTACCAATGATATGTAGGCCATAGGTAAGATATATGCATGATATAATTATAAGAGTTTTGTGTGAATGAATATATGAAAATCATTCAGACACATATTTATTCATTAAGAGTTTATTTGTTGTTGAGCTTGCTGACACACAAGACTTTACAGCTGACAGCCCTCTGGGATTATGCATCTGGTGTATGTGCGGCCATCTTGTCGATAATGAATCATATGTGAATGATATATGAAATAAATCATACTATGAACTGCGGAAATGAAATCACATGAAGAATGATCCTCGCAGTTGTGAACGCAATTTATGCAATTGCGAAAAGAAGCCTGAAAAAAATTCAGGACTTCAACGGGGTTTGAACCCGTGACCTCGCAATAATGAATGAATATATGAAAATCATTCCAATATCAAGTCCACTTCTAATTTCATTGCATTCTATTCTATTTCATTGTCATTCTATTGCCTTCCCACAATTGACCTGCTCCCAACGTCGGTGGCTTCATAGCTCAGTTGGTTAGAGCATCACACCGGTGATCGCGAGGTCACGGGTTCAAACCCCGTTGAAGTCCTGAATTTTTTTTAGGCTTCTTTTCGCAATTGCATAAATTGCGTTCACAACTGCGAGGATCATTCTTCATGTGAATGAATCATATGAGAACTGAAATACGTGGGGTGCAAATATCAGCGTGTGTGCTATTTTTCTTGCTCATGTAAGGAATTATCATTTGGGCCAAAGACACTTGACACTGTATTTGAATAAAGATCTATGCAGTAAGAGTTAGCCACTTCCTAGAAATTAGAAGTGCATAAACAGGACTTGATATTGCAGCCTTCAAGGCCTCTGCCTAAGACAAGTTTGTTTAATGCCATGCTGTGTTTGGAATACTGGGACCCAAGCTGTTAGAATTAGCTCCCCCAGGTAAACACAAGGCAGACATGGCATTGTCTTTTGATGCTGTGCAGGCAAGTTAGTGCACCTTATCTACAGTATATATGTATTAATGAATGAAATAATTGATTTCATTCAGGTCCTTAAAGTTCTTAATAATTGTCAAGGTCAGCAACAAATGTGTAGTCAGATCAGACCAAATCATTGCAACACATGCTTTCTAAGTGTAATTAATTATGTCTTCAACACAGGTGAATTTTCTTTTTATCAAAGTGAGTTGATTTTGAAGTAGAACAACTACAACTCTCCTTTTTGTGTCAGGCAGGGACATTCTAGATTCTCTGTTAATCCGAGGGATAGACTTGTACAATGTGATGTAATAATATCTTTAATTTTTCAAATTTCTATAGAGTGATGGTGTTGATGAAGATATGAAGGATGATGTTGACTCTGTGCGAGGGTTGCTGGACAGACTAAAACAAGAGAAGGAAAGAGAACTTAGACAGGTAACATGTACAGTGACTTGTTGGGTATAATATTGATCCCCACACTTCCCCCCCCCCCCCTCCACTCCTACCCCCACCCCCACTCCCAGCATCTTTTACCTTCCATCCACCCCCTCATCCACAAACTCCACTCTCAGATCTGTCAAACTGTCCACTCAAATTATCTAATTTCCCCATAACCAGGGCCAGCTATAAATACAGTGGAACCCCAATATAATGAAGTGCAGGGAACTGCTAAAATGGGTTAGTTACAATAGGGGTTCATTGTAATTTTATGTAACCCATCATAATGAATTTGTGGGCTAACATCCAAAACTTCATTATGTCAGGGTTTGGTTAATGTCACTAATCCGCTTGTAAGATACGCATGCAAATGCACGCAGCTAAATAAACAACAACTACAAGATGGAGTAATAAGGGGGGACACAGCCCTGTGGCAAGTTATAGCGACTCCAGGTTATGCGCACAAAATAACATAAGCCTTATCTCCCCACTGCTGTGTAGTAGGACAAGAATCTTGGCAGAGCCTTTCTTATCTCCCCAGCGCCGCACAGGCTGCATTGGACAAGGTTAAGGCAAAGGAATAGCTCAAAAGATGGCAAGACACAAGCAATGCCAAAAGCTTGGGGGAACTCACAACACAGACTTAACCGCACCACAAGGAGTGACCCACCAAACTTTATTGAGACATAAAATAGCAACTACTCCTCCAAAGGGAGGGAGGGCGGGTAACAAAACTACTTTGAAAGATTGCTTCGTGCAAGCTAGCCAAATAATGACTAGGAGTGGCACTAGCATACACGTAACTTTATAGTCAGACAATGTCTCAAAGTACGACCGATTGGCACAGTTGTACTATAAACTACCTCAACTTATCACGATTAAGGTCTAGCCATGAATAGGGCCTTGAAAACAGGGTCCAATCTTTGCGAAGCTTAGAAAATATACGATGACAAACATGCAACAAATTAGTGAGGTTCCAGCCATGAAAAGCTTTTGTTTTCGGCTTAAAGAATAGAGTGCTTTCATTTACGTTGTAATGAATCAGGCTTTCAAGATACCACCGAGCCTAAAGCCGCGGCTACACGAGCGATTTCTTGCTTGCGATGGTGATGCAATTTTATTTTTAATTTGTCGCGTCACCAGTGCACAGTGAAAATCACCCGTGTAGCCACCCTCGCACTGGTGATGCGACAGCTCAAAAAATTGCAGAAAAAGAATCGTGAAAAATTAAACTCATTCAATTTCTCGCTATTTTTTTCTTGTGACTTTTTACCTGTTGTGTTGCCAGTTCAAGGGTGGCTACACTTGCGATTTTCATCACGCGCTGGTGACGCGACAAAATTGAAAAAATCGCATCGCCGGCGCAAGCGAAAAATCGCTCGTGTAGCCGCGGCTTAAGACAGGTCAGGCTTTCTCAGCCTACCCCCCTGGGGCGTCATGTTCCATTAACTGCATTTACCCACTGGTAAATGTCTTATTAATACCTGTTTTGTCTTGAAAATTCCACCAAAGAGGATACATGTAAAGCCAGGTAGTTGTCATGCCAGTGCCCTCTGAAAGCACATGATGTACTGTTCACGGAAATGTACAGTATTCCACAATCAAAGGTGTAGTGTTTGTAATACTCTTGAAGAATTTTCACCTTCACTGATCTGTGTTGCCTAATTCAGCTTCAATCACTTGAAGACATTATTATTATATTTGTTATATTGGGGTAAAATTTCACTTTGGGTTTCTGGGTTGTGTTTGATATAACAGGGATCTCGTTATACTGGGATTTGTTGTAACAGAGATCTGTTCCAAGTATTCTACTGTAACTTTGGCTGGGCTGAAGAATGTCATTTGTTATAAGGGGGTTCATTTTATCAGGGTTCCACTTTCCTTAGATAGAAAAACAGTGTTGTGACTATGCTACAATAACTGTCCAGAATCCCTGGTTACTTTTAACCTATCCCACATACTGTACTTCAAAAATTAGTGTCCAGGCAGCCCTTCCATAGCGATCCCTTTTTACCAGTTAGTCATGATGTTTGCTGGCATTAACCAAGTGTGTAGTCAATTATCATTCTTCAAGAGCTTTGATCTTCAAATATTACTTTTTGATCAGTGTGAGCAGGTGTACATGTACATGTAATAACCCAGTCTCTTCTAATCTCGAAAGTATTGTTCTACTGTCCAGTATTGTCCTATTGTCCAGTACTGTCCTACTGTCCAGTATTGTCCTACTGTCCAGTGTTGTCCTACTGTCCAGTGTTGTCCTACTGTCCAGTATTGTCCTACTGCCCAGTGTTGTCCTACTGTCCAGTGTTGTCCTATTGTCCAGTACTGTCCTACTGTCCAGTATTGTCCTACTGTCCAGTGTTGTCCTACTGTCCAGTACTGTCCTACTGTCCAGTGTTGTCCTACTGTCCAGTGTTGTCCTACTGTCCAGTACTGTCCTACTGTCCAGTACTGTCCTACTGTCCAGTACTGTCCTACTGTCCAGTATTGTCCTACTGTCCAGTACTGTCCTACTGTCCAGTATTGTCCTATTGTCCAGTACTGTCCTACTGTCCAGTGTTGTCCTACTGTCCAGTATTGTCCTACTGTCCAGTGTTGTCCTACTGTCCAGTATTGTCCTACTGTCCAGTATTGTCCTATTGTCCAGTGTTGTCCTACTGTCCAGTATTGTCCTACTGTCCAGTGTTGTCCTACTGTCCAGTGTTGTCCTATTGTCCAGTACTGTCCTACTGTCCAGTATTGTCCTACTGTCCAGTATTGTCCTATTGTCCAGTACTGTCCTACTGTCCAGTGTTGTCCTACTGTCCAGTATTGTCCTACTGTCCAGTGTTGTCCTACTGTCCAGTATTGTCCTACTGTCCAGTATTGTCCTACTGTCCAGTGTTGTCCTACTGTCCAGTACTGTCCTACTGTCCAGTATTGTCCTACTGTCCAGTATTGTCCTATTGTCCAGTACTGTCCTACTGTCCAGTGTTGTCCTACTGTCCAGTATTGTCCTACTGTCCAGTGTTGTCCTACTGTCCAGTGTTGTCCTACTGTCCAGTATTGTCCTATTGTCCAGTACTGTCCTACTGTCCAGTGTTGTCCTACTGTCCAGTATTGTCCTACTGTCCAGTGTTGTCCTACTGTCCAGTATTGTCCTACTGTCCAGTATTGTCCTACTGTCCAGTGTTGTCCTACTGTCCAGTACTGTCCTACTGTCCAGTATTGTCCTACTGTCCAGTATTGTCCTACTGTCCAGTATTGTCCTATTGTCCAGTACTGTCCTACTGTCCAGTGTTGTCCTACTGTCCAGTATTGTCCTACTGTCCAGTGTTGTCCTACTGTCCAGTGTTGTCCTACTGTCCATGCATGGTAACCTTCTCCTTTATTGGGACTGACAGTTGTATGACTATTTTCATTTTCTAGGCTGGATCAAGTTCAGTTACAGAAAATGGCATTCTTACAGGTGTGTTTAAGTCTTCTGGAAAATGTCGTTAGGTGATAAATTGTTTAATAGAAGAATAAACAGAGGTCAAAGTTGCCATAATTTGGGGAAAATCCAAATTTCCCTGTAACTTGCCTTTTTGGTTGAAGTCCTAATTATTTTCAATAACTAGCTCAACTTGTGTTTTGATTCATTATGGTAATAGGATCGAGTGGAGTCCAATTTGGTCTGTAATCATGCGGGAGTCTGATTTGATTACTGACAGAATTGGATGACACGAAGTCCAGTTACCAATTAATCAAAACTGTGACAAAATATGAGAAATAAACTATATGTAACCATTGGTTGAGTGTTACACGGTTACACGTCACTATGAATTTTGAAAAACATAAGAGTTTACTCACAAAATGCACCGGCGACAACAGCGCGCACAAAATGATGCATACTGTCGAATTACACAGGCATGATGCGTAAACGGCCCTATTACACTGTCCAGTTACAAGCATGACGCGTACACTGTCCTGTTAGTGCTCAAATCGGGCTGCTGATAACCAATCACGTTTGACAATTTTGTTATAGTTTTGATTAGTAATGGTAATAGGACTGAGTGGAGTCCAATTCGGTCTGTAATCATATGAGTGATAACAAAATCGGACGACCGTGCAGCGGGAGTCCGATTTGTTTATCACGAGTATGATTACAGACCGAATTGGACGACACGAAGTCTTATTACCAATTAATCATAAAAATTACAATTTCTGAGAAAAGAAGAAGAGCCAAGTTATAAAAGGGAAGGAAATTTTGCATTAAAAGACTAACAAAGGAAGCGTAAATTGTTTAATGTCGCTCTGAAATTGACTACGATCAAAATGTATGGTGATTGTAACCAAGGTTGTGATTGGTTGATTTAAACTACAACTTTAAATGTGATTTGGTTGATTTAAAATACTACTTTGAATGTAATTAGCTTATTGAACTGTCCGATAACAAACTGTCCAATAACAAACTGTCTGATAACAACTTGGTACGTGAATTAGTGGAAAATAGGAGTTTTTTTAAACCAATCACAATCGAGGAAATTGTAATTTTTATGATTAACACTGTAAGCTGAAATCAAATTTATGCCACTTTGCATGAACTTCTCTCTTTACATATCCAGATTCAAAACAGGATGATATGATTAGTGAGCTCCAAAAGAAGCAAACATCTCTGGTCATGAATCTGAAGTCAGTTGTGAAGACAAAAGAGACTGCACCAAAGACACTCCAAGGAGACAAAACTACACAGCATGAAACAGGAGATAATTCTAAAAAAAGGAAACAGAATGCGTTCTTAGCGGAGGTTCAGGAGCGGGCAGAGGTTTGTTGCACCCGTACATCAGTAGGATAAATGAAAGAAGTACTTTTCGTAGGGGCACCCAACGAGCCAAATCAACCAAAGGCTGTAGAAAGGCATTTTTTAACTATCTTATTGTGTTTGAAGTCTGTTTAAAGCGATTTTTTCGTTTGCTACAATGTAGAAGAATTTGATCTGTCCGGATTCCTTAGCTGAAATTTTAACCGCCCGAAAATGTTAGGGAACAAAATCTTCCTTTGAGAAAATGCCAACTGAAATGAACTTTCCACGAACTTTCTAGGGAACTATTTTCTTTCCGAAAATGTTAGCTGACATTTTCGACTGCCAAAACAGCAAATATCACCTTTCAGAAAACCTCAGGAGCTACATGTATGATTTCTCCATTGCGAATCCTTTAGGCCACGTTTCAGTTAAAAAAAATCCGAGTGCACTCTTAAATTGACGCCGAAAGCCTAAAGCGAACTACCCTCCACTGAACAGATATCTACGGAAACTTGTCGTTGGGTGCCTCTGTTTTCGGTGAGCGACTTTCCGATTACTATGTCACAAATTAACCCTTTATTCCCGAGATCTGAAAGCTAATTCTCCTGACCGATTATCATACATTTCTTTGTAGACTATTTCTGAGAATTTAATGGTGTTATATCAAGACCTTATCCACTAATTGGTTATTTTCTTAATTCTCATAACCTCTCTGCTTGACAGCATACTAAAATTGTAAGGAGAATTTAAATGCTGGTCACAAAAAAGGGTTGGCATTCAGTGGTAGAGTATCCAAACTGGTATTTTGAAAGTCAGAGGTTTGATACCTGTTGTAGGAACATTGATTTTCTTTTTTCCGAGTATGCTTGTGCCTTTCACTGAAAATTACTTCTTCAAATGAATAACTGTTCATCTTGCGGAAAAATACATCACAACCTTTTTGTCGTGTGGGGTAAAAGTGGTGTAAATGTATCCTTAAGTGGTAACTAGCCACTGGTATTGGGGGCCCCAGTTTACTGTCAAGTCTGCCATTATCTTTTCATTCTTGCTAACGTTACACCATACCCACATGCCAACTGACAGAGTTCTTCTGTTTTGCTTTTGTCTGGTTTTAGGTTATAAGTAAGAGCGCAAGGAAAGGCCCTGAAACAGTGGTGTCATCACTAGCACAAAATACAGAGGATGATCCTGATACGGTAAATTATTAGCTTATATGGCTGTGATCATTATTGTTATCATTAAAATAGCCTGCGTGGCAAGCGCTAGGAAGGGAATGGGGAGAACAGGCGCGCGTGAAGCGAGGGCCGCCCCGCGCGCTCTCTCCTCGCTACGTGCGCGTGCCCGCGCAGGTTATCCTTTCAAGCATTAGGCAGAGACTTCTGCTATGCAGTACTTCCACTTCCATTGGTGATTATGGCAATCTTTCAGTGGGAGAAAATGTGTACGTGCATTTACGGGGAAAGGTGGGTAATATTGTGACACTTAATGGTTTTATTTCTTGTTTTGAAAACGTCAAGAAATTTTTTTTTGTTTTAATTTCGTACGCAACGCACGTAAGTTGAGTGTAATTTGAATGGTACCTTTTAATTGTGGTGCAATATGATCACTGCGGAACCGAAATAAAGTCGACAAAACTTGTTGAAACGGAAATTTGGGTCTTTCCGTTTCCTCTGAACAGATAGATTTGACCGCCCCTTTTTGGAGTAGAAAGCATGTTGCCAATCCTGTAAAGCTATCCGCTAAATCAAGAACTTACATTAATGTTGTTACCAACAATCAATCTACAGAGGATATCGCGAGTGTAATCGCGCACGAGACAAGATGCCCGCGTGGTGCACAGAGCGTATGCGCACTAACAATAGGAGGCACCTATTCGAAACGCAATGCGCCTTTTTGCTTCTTTTTAAACCAAATATTGACTTTTTTATAAACTGTAAAGGTTACGAAATCTAGCCATCATCGGTCCCACGACCGAGCCAGTAAGGGGCATGGGTCTATTCCTTACTTGACACCACAAACTGATTTGCATCGCGGTAAGCCTTTGTAAGCATGCACGTAAAGCAGTTTGTGACGTCAAGTAAGAAATAGACCCATCATGTCCCTTACTAGCTCGTTCGTGGGACAGATGTTGGCTAGATTTCATAACCTTTACAGCGCAAAGTCAAGATTTGGTTTTAAAAGGCGCAAAAAGGCGCAGTGCGTTTCGAACAGGTGAAAAGATTTATTTAAGTTAAAAATAGTCTACAAACTTGAATTAAGTTTCTCACTGATCTGAGCTAGTGACATCGCTGTTTGATCTATGGGCCCAAGAGAAGAAATCAACCAGGCTTAACTCCAGAATACCCGGCCACTCCAAGGTTAGGTTTGAAGTGGTTACGCGGCTACGTACAGTGACGGTTTAAAATAGTGTAAACTAAAGGCATCCAAGGTGTGTCTGGTCACTCTCTTTGCAGTTTCAAAACGTTGGTACACTCTTTTCTTTGC
>JAEMWC010000746.1:305000-357500 GCA_016490735.1 Pachyseris speciosa | reverse complement strand
TATAACGACCTATCCAAATATCAGTGGTGGAAACTGTTTTGAGCCACCTTAAGGGGAACCTCTACTCTTACAACAAATTGACGCAAAATTGTATGCAATAATTACTACATTTCAAATTTTGTTTTAAAACGTGGATATAACATCAAAGTGTACAAAAAATGGATATCATCATCTATTTTCGCTTTTAAATTTCCCGGGCGCGGCCATTTTGGTTTTGATGACGTGTAATGGTTGCAGCTATTGTTTAACACAAAGGATTTTCTCCTTCATTTGCTTCATGACAATAGCTGCAACCATTACACGTCATCAAATCCAAAATGGCCGCGCCCGGGAAATTTGAAAGCGAAAATAGTCGATAATGATATCGATATTTTTGTACACTCAAATGTTATATCCACGTTTCGAAAAAAAAATTTGGAAGCTATTTATTATTTTCAACAATTCAGCGTGAATTTGTTGTGAGAGTGGAGGCTCCCTTTTAGCTTTAATATAACAAGCCACGAGAGATGTTTGTACGGGTTGAAATACAAAATAACACTCCAAGTTTGTTCAAAACTACACTACTAGAGCATTAAAACTATAAACAAGGACTCCGTGGCCACGGATGGTCAGAATGGACACGGATTGCAATTGGACAAAAAAGCGGGCCGCTGTTTTTCAAGTTTCAGCCTTTGTGTCTGGTGAGAGCCACTATAAACCGATTATGTTTAGTTTTCCTTTCAAGAATAAACTTTGTCTTTCTGTTGGAGTTCCAAGGCCAGTTTTTGTATAAAAGTGTTCTTAGCCTGGATTCAACCCTAATTTTGGTCCAAAGACAGCAAAATACCCGCGACATGGCCCCTTAAAGTGGACATCCTTGGGACGGGGAAAATTTTTCGGGACAGTGGTATGTTGGTGTCTACTTATGAGAGATGTCCGCTTATGGGAGGTGTTGGCAAGCGGAGGCCCGACTGTACAGTTATGTTAACCCCGTCAGGTGGACAACCATGGGACTATCTAGGTGTCCGCTTAAAGTGGCACTGTCGCGTAATTTGAATCTGAATCTAAACATGTATTTGCAACTGTGGAAAAATTAAAAACTTTTTGCCGTTTATGCACGAAGGACATAATACGTGCATTGAAACTGTTTGCGGTTGTCTTGGACTACTGTAGGTCCACGGTAACGAGGAGGAAATGGAATTTGCAAACCTAACTTTTTCACGTTTTGTCATTGTCTAGGAAAAATCGCCATAAAATAACACTCTTCAGGTTTCACGGGCCATTCACGTTACAGAAAAAGTACTATGTGATAATGAATATATGAAAATCATATATTTGAACAGCGGATTATTAAGGAATAAATATGTGAATGATCATCGCAGTTGTGAACACCACTAAGGCAGTAGTGAAAATAAAGCCTGAAAAAATTCAGGCAAAAAGGACTTCCTCGCAATTTAAACAAACTTGTCACAAGAATTGCCGTAACAGTACCCCTGCAAGGGAGGGAGAAACTTGAAATACCAGTCAATCAGCCGTTCCTTCTATTAGAATGCCATTCTCTGATTGGCTATGCTACTCGCTATCTATTCTGTGATAGATAGTGAGTAGCGGTTGTCAACGAAATGGTGGCCGCTTCTTCGCGTGTCTGCGAGTAGAATTTAGATAATTTACTTGTTTATTTTTGAACGACTAGTAGATTTATACTAAACTAATTAGATTATTCGCTCTCGATTTCTATGCGTGATAGAAATCTCGAGCACATTATCTAATTTTTAAATGGTTTATAAAGTTCAATATTGTACGACTAAAATGAGAATGAAAGCATGAAAACTTTATTAAAACTATGATATTTTTGTCAAAATTCTCGAAAACATAACGTTTTACTGATAAAATGAGTCACTCAGTTTGTCGAAACTTCCCCATTATAAATAACCCAATCGATGTTCCTTTTATTGCAGAATGGACGAAGAGGAAAGTGGCGTTGGTTCATCAGGGGGCAGTTTTATCATAAAGGACCCTCCTCGGATGGGTGCAGGCGGTGAAGTGAGACCTCGTTCAAGGCCCAAGCCCAAAGTGAAGAGCCAGACCGTGGCTGGAATAGCTCTCCCAGGGCTCGCTGAGGTGTTAAACAAGAGAAACATGAACAAGGATGATGTTGTTATTGCAAGACCCATTCGTAATACTGCGTCGGAATCGGTAACTAAATATGGATTATTTCCTTTCATGGTATTATTTCAAGTTTACTGTTTCGCAATACTGCTTTTCGTTTGAAATGGATCCGTCAATATGTTTTTCGCTTGTCACCAGTATAATGTACCTTCGGGTAGATATTTTTGGTGCTCGTCAAAGTGGTCGAGGAACATATCAGCTCTGTCCGAATTCTCGCCATTTTTCACCAAAACGATTCATTGTCTTTCCAAAAGCAAAGCATTTTCTTGGAGTCATCGCTTTTGATCGAGTTTTGGAAAGTCTTCGTTTTCCAGCATCGCGCCTTCTTGATCGAAATGGGAAAGAACAATTATTGAGAAAGAAAACGTAATTATGATTATACCAGTTCAGTGTTGACCGTTGACCTGTAGAAGGTTCTTACCTGACGGAACGATAGTAGTAGCCTGCATACAGGCTCTTCATTTGGGCAACTTAGAACAGCGCCTCGATTAATGGCGCGCGGTCAAAAGCTACGGGATTGAGGCTCGCCCTTAGCTTTTGACCGCGCACCATTCAAAAGCAAAATCCAGGCAAAAAACCTCTCAGAATTAATTGCCCAAATGAAGAGCCTGTGTCCAGACTACGATAGTAGCTTCTGCAGGCCTAAAAACGAAATAGATTCCAGTAGGTCGCCATAGCAATCCCTTCCCTGTTAGGGATATTGCAGTGCCATGATGAAGTGCGAAAAGAAATCGCATGAGAACAGCACGATCCCTTCCTTCCCTTCATATATCTGTCAAGTTCAAGTTTATTGTACAGAGTACAAGGACAGAAATTGCCAAAAAAAAAAATAGAAAAATTTTCGTAGGAAAAAAATAAGGAAGATAAAACAGGTCTGTAGGTATATGCACAGTGACTAAAGTAGCCAAAGCTTTTGTGTTGGTCACTGTCATGTTTAGATAAATAAGGTGAGACCAATATAAGTTTAAGGTAGCAATACTATGTACTTATTGACTGAGTAGGAAGGCCGGCGGAAAAAATTTTGGCTCGAGGTCCGTGCACCACTACCGAGTGCCAAATATTTTCCCGTCCGGTCCGACCTGATTCAATAAGTGTTTTATCATATGGCCTCTTTAGAGTCTTCATGAGCACGTAGAAGATGAAGTTTTTACAAAAAAAATCGACAAATTTGCACAGAAAATTGATCTAATATGTTGTTTGCACTTGCTTTCTAGTTGTAAAATAAACTTACGTGGTAAGACGCGACGAAATCCTCTAAAATCGTCTCGCTCGGGGCCGTACGTTCCTAACAGGGCCGTACGGCTTTTCCGGCCCTGCTCGCGCTAATGCGTACGGCCCTCATACGGGCATTTTCTCAGTAGTTTCACAATGAAAGCGCGCGCGGGGTCGTACAGGTCATATGATAATTTGGATTATAAGGATTACTTAGCTACACATAGATACGTGGCTTTATACTAGACTTAACGTCACACCAGCTAAGTAACCAGTAAGGTTACGATCCAGTTGCAAGTGACGGCAAACAAACAGCGTGGAAGACTAATGTCTAGTCTTTGTTTGTTTCCAGCAGCGCCCCCAGGCTAGCGCGGCCGAGATTGTCCGTGCAGCTGCAGACGGGAAGAAGAACCAGGTAGCCAAAGAAGAGAGAGCCGAGCCGAAAGAACCGGAAAAACCGGCTTGGCTTGTTGAAGCCGAGGCGAGGAGGAAACTTCACGAACAGCGGAGACACCATAAAGCAAAACAACATGATCAGCTGGAACAAGAGCAGGATAAACCACTGAATGGTGTTATTCTGCGTCCGGTGGCGCTGAGATCTGAACCGGAAGAGGGTGATTCTGGCGTCAATGGCGTCACTCTTCGTTCAGTAGCTCCCAGATCTGAAGCAGAAGTTGGGAAATCGGAAGGGTCCGGAGTAAACAGACTGCACAATGTTATGCTCCGTCCTGTTTGGAAACCCGAACCAGTTCCGACGAAATCCGAAGATGATAACGCTGTTAGCCGAGCGGGGTTAAACATCCGTCTTCGACCCGTATCCAAACCTGAGCCAGTCGTAACCCAGTCACACGAAGACAACGGGAGTGATAACATAAAACTCCATAACTTTGTGTTGCGTCCTGTAAAAAAGCCCGAACCGGCTGTCAACAATGACAAAACTGAAGAGTCGAATGGAAGGTTTCAGAATGTTCGCTTGAGACCGATTGTCTGTCCCATGGAGCCAAAAGTCGCGGACCTTGAAAAAAATTCTTCCGATGTAACGACGCCTTCAAAACCAAGTTACTCTTCCGAGTTGAGGTCTTCGGGTTCTTCAGCGACGGAAACCGAAGAAGCTACGAGAAGATTACGGGCATCTTCTGAAGTAACAAGTTCCAATAATATTCCATCTGACAAGCAAGTAAAGCAGTCATTTTCACATACGGGGACATCGTCACGTGTTTACGAAAATGGCGAGACTTCACCGGGCGTCATCGTAACAGCCAAAACTTCCCCGAACATCACGTCGTTCGTTCTCTTGCGCCGATAACATCGGAGAAACCGACGGTCGCACGAAGCGAACCGAGGGTTTCCGAAGATGCTCCTTCACGTACCTCCCGTGTGAATGGCGGAGGATCAAAGGTCACAGTTTCTTCAAATTATGTCAGTGTGCCCTACAAGTTGGCGCCTAAAACGGAATCCAAACCCAGCAACAGATCGAAAACAGTAACTGTAACTGCGTCGGAAGTGCCCGATCCTTCATCAGCCAGGAAAAAGAGCGTAGAGTTAATTCACACTAAGGTGGAGTGGAGAGGGACCTCGTCGGCCTTAACACCTGGTAACGCAGTTTCACGCAACGCCAGGTCACATGCCGATCTGAGCGGGTCAAGGAAAGGGAGTGACCCACGTGACAGGTCGGAGACGTTCGGTACGTCTTACAGGCCCACGTACACGGGAGACGTGTTGCCACAGTGGAAGATCGATCTTTTGGAAAGGAAGAGGAATGTCACAGCACTACCAGGTATGTAAGATTGTTGATTGAAGTCCCACAGTATTCCCTGTTTGGTTCTTGTTAATCTCAGTACGTAGGTTCTGTTCCAGTCATCCAGAGCAAACATGCATCTGTTAAGGTGGCCGAACACAGTTTATACAGTTTTTGAAACCTGCGAAGCATTTGCCTTTTATTCTGAAACCGTTGAACTCTAGGTCCCCAAAATTGGCAGGACATGAGTTAAAAGGATAGACTTTCGAATTTTGATAGTTACGCTGACGTGTGCGCTGTTGCCATGGTAACGTGACTGGATATAAACATCAATTTAAAATCGGTTTTTTATATTTGCGGAAAATTCAGTCGTTAGATTTTCTCTATCATTTGCCTGAAGCAAACTTGTCACAATACTCACATGTAGACACTATTCTAATGATATTTTAACAGACCGATTTTTAGCTATCCGTCTTTGAAAGATAACTCCATTATTTACAATTTCCTCTGTTAAATTTCAGAATTGTTGCAATAACCTACTTTCTTGTTTCCTGAAGTATTTTCCTGCCAAATTTCGTGAAATTCTAACAGGCAGTTTTCGAGAAATACGCGTATTTCAGAGACTGGAACTGAAAGAGTTCAATCTCAATTTTTTAACTAACTACGCATGCGCTGCATTTAAGTGGGTTCTCAGTCTTTCTCAGTCGGTTCTCACGGTTCTGGCGGTATCACTGAAAAAACCTGCCAAATTTGACTTTTTCTGACTTACCATTCTAACAAGACTTAAGTTTACAACACACTATCATTTTAAGAAGAAAAATTCCTCATATAAAACCGCCTTATCTTGTCTTATCCTTGTGCGCGCGCTGCTTGTACCGGCTGAATGTTTTCCCGCCATTGCCACCAGTTGGATGTTGTTTGGCCCGCGGTTGGCACCGGTTGTCAGACTTGGATAAAATATACTGGCATAGTTTAGGCGTAATTTACTACGTGCGGCAGCGAGCATTCTGCCGGCATAATACTACATTTTCGAGCGGAATAGAGAAAAATAGGTGATTCGAAAAGATTTACAAAAAGTTGATGGGAAAGAAAAGGAAGAAGAAAAAATAGTGATAACGATATAAAACAAATGCAAATCATCTCGCAGGGTCTCAGTTGAAAGACACTCGCATCATCTACCTCAGCTGCAGTCGTAATGTACGTTAATAGGTTTGTTGGATGTTCATTTTGGGGAAGTTCGCTATAGAAGAACGCAATATTTCAATACGATTTTCCTTGCAAGGAATGCCAAGTAGTTTCTTACTGAACAGCATTTGAGCAAAATTTTGCTGGCCAAGCAGAATTTTGAGCTAAATACGCGATTTAGTGACTAGCACTGCCGGCAAGCATAATACGCCAATTTACGAGCATAATTTATCCAAGACCTATCTACATCTACATTTATTAAGTTGGTAAAATCCGTTACAGACATCGCCCCAACCATTAAAAGAAACGATCATAAAATATATACAATGCTCGGATAAAACTAACAAATAAACAAGATAACAAATATATAAAAATAAGTGAATCGTAATATAGAGTAAAAATTATGAAAATAAGAAATCTCTAGTAATTATTTGCTAAGTAGGGGAGTAATTTAGTAATGGTAATAGGACTGAGTGGAGTCCAATTTGGTCGTAATCATACGAGCGATAACAAAATCGGACGACCGTGCAGCGGGAGTCCAATTTCTTTATCACGAGTATGATTACAGACCGAATTGGACGACACGAAGTCTTATCACCAATTAATCATAAAAATTACAATTTCCGAGAAAAGAAGAAGAGCCAAGTTATAAAGGGAAGGAAATTTTGCATTAAAAGACTGACAAAGGAAGCGTAAATTGTTTAATGTTGCTCTGAAATTGACAACGATCAAAATGTATGGTGATTGTAACCAAGGTTGTGATTGGTTGATTTAAACTACAACTTTGAATGTGATTGGTTGATTTAAAATACTACTTTGAATGTGATTCGCTTATTGAACTGTCCGATAACAAACTGTCCAATAACAAAGTGTCCGATAACAACGTGGCAAGTGAATTAGTGGAAAATAGGAGTTTTTTAAACCAATCACAATCGAGGAAATTGTAATTTTTATGATTAAGAGTTAAAAACAGCCAAGGAGTTTGACTCAACTATTCCGCGGGTAGTTTATTCCATAGTCTTGTGGTCCTTGAGAAGAAGGAATAAAAATAAATGTTCCAGTTTTCTCGCCTTGTCTTGCCTAAATCTATAACGATGACTCCCTCGAGTTCTAACTTCAGAATGAGGTTGTAGATAGCTATTTACATCAATATCAATTTGTCCGCGGCTCATTTTATATAAAAGGTTTCGTCGAGTCATAGTTCTTCTTAATTCCAAGCTCGTCCAACCTAGATCTTGAAGCATGAGGACTCGGTTGCAATTTTTCCCGCTCTTAGCACTGATTGCAGTTCTTATTGGCTCATCGCATCCTATGCACATGTTCTGTCCGATAATAACGTTTTTGTGATATTCAATTACGCTCATTGTTGTACTTGTTATTTAGCGCATTGTATAGGGTACCCTGGGTGCCAGAGGTTTTTTTCTCGATGGGGCGACAGAATTGAGCGGCGAAGCCGCGAAAGCGAGTCGCGAAGAATCCTCCCACGCAGTCGTTTTTAGGGGACTCGTATTTCACATCCTCCCCACTGAGAAGGAGGTGAAATACGAGTCCCCTAAAAACGACTGCGTGGGAGGCTAGTCGCGAAGGGGCGAGAAAAAAACCTGTGGCACCAACGGATAACAACCTCACTTCCAAGTGGACGCCAATTTCATTTGATTGACATTCGCAGTCAGAGCTTATTTTAGAAACACAGCAAACCGGTTTTACCCACGTGGAGTAAAATATGCCGCTGCCAAATAGGACACTTTATTAACGTCTTAGAGAAAGCACAAACTTGAGAACGAATAGAATGGCCAAGGACTCACCACATCACTACAATATCTCGTGATAAGTAACAAAAGTTCGATGTTCGAGCATGTTTTTGTCAAATACATGCGAAAGATGAAACGCGATACGCGCAGATCTCAGCACATGTGGTCGCTCCTTCGTAACTTTATTGTGTTGAAACAGGATTTTCTTCGACCGTTCTTTGGAATAAATATTTTCCAATGTAACTCCTCCAAACGGCCCCCCTCCAAACTAGAAAATACCAATGTGTAGTTCGTTATGGTATGCAAATTTTCGGTTCTCACGTAAGTTGTCTGTCAAGTCTATTATTAATTCAATGTTTACTTTGTGCTATTTGTGGCCGAAGAATGAAGACCACGTAGGCTTTTGTACATTATGCTTTTGTTTCCCCACTAAAATGCTCCACCTTAATGCTCCAATTTTCCCACTAAAATGCTCGGTCTTCCCAAAAAAAGCCACTAAAATGCTCGGATACTGCTCATTATATAAACGGTTTTTTAATTTATTTCAAAGTTTTTAACATGGTGTTAACTGTTCACACTTACAAAAACGTACAATTGTTGCAAGTAACAACAACAACGTATACAAGTTCATAAATACAGCCAAAAAAAGATAATCCTCGAAATCATCTATGAATTTTGAGTTTTAGTCTTTATTTTCTCTAAAGAAAATAATTTCTTTCTTAGTTTCTCGCAAAAAAATTAATTTTCCGGGAAAATGCCACTAAAATGCTCGAATAATGCTCAATGCTTTTGCCTCACTAAAATGCTCGAAAAAATGCTAGCATAATGTACAAAAGCCTAAGACCACGTCGGCGATGTTTGTATCCAAATTATACATGTATTTCATTTCGGACGTTTCCTTGGAGTTTTGTTCCATCGAACATTTATCATTTTTTTATTTCAAAGGCGAGGAGCGATTTTCGAAGTTTGCCTCGTTAACTCGTACATACGATATATACGCGTACGCGCGTGTGTGTTGTTTCCTCGTGGAATCAGTAAGCGGTTAAATTTTGGTCGTTTTTGATGACAGTGTCCGATGCACCGCACTGCGATCTTGATTATTTGGGCGAGAAGTAACGTAAAAATGCCTTTTGACAGTATTTAACAAACGCGCCGCGCTGTCCTTTTGCTTGAATTCGTTGCGTTGTTCGAACGGGAACTGTTGTAGTGTCTACTTGTCCACACAGAACAACTGTGTCGATCTACCCTGGATGCCAGAAGTCTTGTGCTGGTCGGAAATAGACCTCTGAAACCAACGGACAAATGACAACAGTGATGGGCTTTCAGTCTCGTCGAAAATTACTGCGCTAAAACCGGTTTGGCCAAGATCATCGTGCACTTAACCAATGGCAGCCCTTTTAAAGGAGCACTGTCACCTGGATTTTTGCTGTTTTTGGTTCAATTCTGCCAAAAATACTGCCTTTTATCTGTTATCGTGCAAAAAATGCTGCTACAGAATCAACAGGATGAATTCCAATGAAATTTTAGCAAGAAGAGCTAACCATAATAATTTTTTTGGTGATTTTTCAATGCATAGCTTGAAATTTTGAAAAAACTTATTTCAATCCATTTCCATCCTTGTCATCTTACATGGAATACAAATGTTTATAGTGTCAATGCAGTACTACAGTCTTTGGTAACAAAACTAGACCATTATTTTAAGGTTTCCACTGATGCATTGGCAGTTTTAAGCTTTTTAAAGTGATGGTACAATAGCGTGACACTTCCCCTTTAAGAAACGTTTTTTCAATCGACCAATCAGACTCCCAGGGTCAAATTTTGACTCTGGAGAAATAATGGATCGGCGCGCTCAAAAGACTTAACGGCCTGAACAAGAGGTCTCTCGCCGACCAGCACTATTCGCTCTGACGCTCTTCGCCGCTGGTGAGCGAGAAGACCTCTGGCTCCAGGGTATGTATAGGGGAATCCTTGTTTACAATATTTGCCTCATTAGCATGAACAATCCAGTTTCTAATGGAGCTACAACTAAATCAGTTCTGAATATTGAAAGGTCATAGTATGAATAACTAATGAATATGAGCCTCATGTATTGAATACGTTTTGTGTAACACAGGTTTAAAAACTCAAAATTTTGCAAAGAATGTATGAGCTCATTAGTGCTTTTGCCACTCAGAAATTTTGCAGTTTTTGGAAGAAAATATATCCTTGAATACTACACCTAAAGAGCTAAAAATTTCACAATGTATTAAATTTCACTTGCTCTTTAGCCGCCTGGAGTCAAATCACATCTAAAATGTTTCCATCTGTAAGCAAAGCCGTATGAAAATGAGCAAAAATGTAAACAATGACGTAAGCATGAATCCCCTTATTATGGTGTATTATTGCGTGCTCAATGTTTGTCGTTATAATGATAATGATAATAGACTGCATACGTAAGTTCATGTGCTGGAGAGAAAAATGACGGCTTTTCCAGCTTTTCAACCTGCAATGAACTCAGTAACCTGTGCTTTGTAGCCGATGTGCTGAACAATAAAATGCCTATCCTGCTCAATATTGCGGAATGCCCCGTGATTTAAGCCAACTCGGTCGCTAAGTAGAAGGCCATATTCCGCTCGATTTCGCAAGATAATTGGTAAATATTCAATAATTGTTTCTTACACAGCACGTCCGCAACCGACTCAAACATCAAATTCTGTTGTCGTACCACTGTGGAAGAAGGAACTGGCGGAGAAACGAAAGCAGCGAGTTGAAGTCAATGGCGTCCAAATCAATAACAAGGAGAATGAGCGAAAGACTTCACCTGAAATACCGCAGTGGAAAAAAGAGTTCGCCGAAAGAAGAAAACGCCAAATGGCTTCGCCGAAAAGAATACAGCCTGAGAAAGTCGATAGGTCTCCGGAAATTCCCGAGTGGAAGAAGAAATTGGCGAGCACCCGCCGAGCGCAACCGATGGTGATCCCGAGAGGCCCGATGGAAGATCCCGCGGATCAGGTTCCGAGCTTTATGAAAGAGTTTGAAAAGAAAAAGAGAGCGTTTCCACGAGGTAAATGTTTTAAGGGATAATGAATGGTATTATTTGAATTTCGTAAACGGGATCCCACATCCTTTAGAGTAGATAAATGGTTGTTGACAATGCGAAAGGTGTACCCTGTGTATGGGCTGTTCCCGTCAGTGACTCTGGTGTCAATTTTCCTCTTGTTATTATTACTGTGCGGTCGTTTTGCTCTCCATCATGTTTTTGTGTGGGATACCTGTGGTATCTCGTACTGTTTTCATCGTGTAACCCCGTTAATGCTAATGAGTGGCAAAGTTTGCAATGCATTGTGGACAATGTATCCACCACATGCACCTTTTGGGTACCTATTTTATTCTCTGCTGCACTTTCCATTCGCCGTCTTTTTGTTTAGAATCGGTTTTCATACAAAACGGTAACTTTCGCTCTTCCCTTCCATTGCAGACCAGTTACCAACGGCTGCAGACGCCGCCTTTCAACACAATGATGACTGACACTTTTTTCTTGTTAGTAAAGTTAAGATAAATGATCTTCAGAAACTCCCCTAGCTACTGGCACTGTCACTCTTATTCGCATACTGAAAACTAAGAACCACGCAAAGTCGCCTGCGTGCAGACGTCTCCTATTTCCTAACTAAGGAAATAGAAGAGGTCTGCACGTTGGCTACACTCAAGGGTGCTGAATGTGCTGACTTGATATTTCTTTGTGCTTTGCAGGGGGGAACAACGCAAGCTATGTATGACGGAAACAGTTACAGAAAGAACTCATGGTCGCTACCTGTAATTGTTTTACGCTGCGGTGATTTTTGAATTCATTAAGTTTGAATTTTGCTTTAGTTTCTTTGAAACCCATTGGAGAACGTGTAAATGAAAGTTTACTTTTTACCAATTCAAAAAAAAAAAAAACATTGGAAAGGTTATAATTGTATAATTTAATTGTATAGTTTAATACAATTTTGATGCATTCCTTTGTACACTGAATACTCAAACAAATAAGTTCATACTTTTTATTTGTAAAAAAAAAAAAAATATTGTAAGCAACCAGTAACACAACTACCCACTCAGCAGTCGTGCACAGGGAAGCAAGTTTGAACAGCATGTGAGTGGTACCACAGTGAATTGCTGCAGTGGATTTCAATTTCAGTGGTTATCGTGACCCTTGAGGTTTGATGTTCGTCTCAAATGGCGAAAAGCTTGGACAAGTAATCCAATTTGATTTCGTACGATATTTAAATGTCAATTTTAATAATCAGAGACTGTTCTCACAAGAACACATATATTTTTGTAGTGCAAATCGTTGATCGATTATTTTTTACGGCGTTGCTCTTTGTATTTAACTATTTGGGAAAAAGCGACGTCGTTAACCAAAAGAATTGTCTGCGACAATTAACTGCTTGTTATGTCATAACATGACTAGTACTGTAGTGTGACACGTTTTCTACACAAAACCTAATTTCAAGGGAAAGGAACACGACAACATTTTGTTCAGTTCTGTCAATTTATAAATCTCATTGTAAAGAAATTTGTTTTCTGTTTTTTAAAGGCATATCGGAATGTGTTTCGCTTGATGTGGCCATGGTAGCTAGTAATTAAATTCGTGTATCGTGCTTTAACCAATCAGAACAAAAGTGTTTTTTTTTTGGTCAACCCAACATGAGGTGACTTGCGCAATTTTTGTTCCGCTGGACAATCACCAGCGGTTATCCGAGTTCTACCTTCGGTATCCCCTATCCATGTTTTCCCGCGCTTGGTACTGGTTCGTTGAGTTTTCCCGCGCTTGGGAACGGTCAGTCGAGTTCTCCCGCGCTTGGCTTTCTTCGGTGCCTTAAATGTGCTCTGATTGGTTGGTTTGGTACGCTTTCTACTTCTGAGGTTAAATGAGGCAAAATGTATGCTCTACCATTAACGCACTTTTAGAATGCGTTTCCATTTACTGCCAGTTCAACAAAGAAACTATACAACTACTTTTAGAATGAGCACCGACTCGTTATGCATTTGTACGCAATCGAACATTTTTATACGGTGTAAGCATTCAACATTTTTTAACTTTCGATCTTTTTATCTCCACATTAATTACGCGTCTGATATTTCTCATGACTTGTTTGAAATAAATTCACTAATTATGAATGGCAGAGTGGAGTAGAGTCACAACTTTGCGGTGCACTGGCGTAGATACCTAAATAAAAGTGCACACAGACTTGAGAGCAACTCCTAAGCGCAAAGTCTCTGGGCTTATTCGAAGGTCGTGACGGCTAGGGCACCAGTGAACAGGCAAAACTGTAAAAAAACGTAGACCGATTCGGTTTGTCTTGAACTAACTGCATAGGCAAAGATTGGAATTCGTTTTTGTTTAAGGTGGCTCACGCCGGTTTCCAACACCTCTTTTGTTGATGGATCATTAGTGCAAATATTTGTACGTTATTACTTTTATAGGAGTATCAACGAAATGATCAAGCATTGGTGGACAAGTGAAAAAACTTTTTTTGACATCATGGTTTACCTCAGCACCACTTTAACCTAATTTTAGCTAAGAGCGACAGTAACTATCAAACTAGCACGGTGACCCCCATTTTTTATTTTCGGGGACACGCTTATTACTTTTCAACAAAAAATGATCACCGGGCTCGTTTATGAGTTCTTTTCACTATAACTAAAATAAGGAGTGTTTCTAACAGGTTATAGTGTTACTATGGTAACCTATTGAGTGGAAAAAATTTCATAACTTGTTCACCAATGATTGAGCGTTTGATTGATACCACCATGATGGTAGCAACTTACAAAGATTGGTGGTGATAATCCATCAACTTACAAGTGCAGCTGGAAAGTGCTAGAAACCGGTGTTAGCCACCTTTAAGGTGGAAAAGATGCAGTTATGTTCGACCTCAAAATGTTCCTGCCTGGAATTAGAACTTCTTCGAGTGTATACCGCATCACGAAGGCGTCAAATCGTATCAGCCAGTCACACACACGAGCATACATGGTTCATTGCGAAGTGTTGGCATTATTAAAGCTGTCGCCTTCCCATGAAGACTTGCGTTTCTGTTTTCGCAGCTTTAAAATTACATTCAAATAAAGGTCGGTGCACACAATGACAACTGAAGATTCCGTGTCCCCGTGTTGAAAAATAAATGATCGACTATCATGCGTCGTTTGAACGGGGTTTAGTCTTTCTCGTTGCAATGGATGAATCTATCAAGCCTGCAGTGAACGAGACGTACGCCGCGTATAAACCTTATAAAATGCTATGCTCGCCACAACTCCCTTTTTATCTCAGTTCGAGACACCTTTTTGAAATTGAACAAACGTGATAAACGCTCCCTTCCCCCAATCCGCCTCTCCCCTCACCCACCCCAGGGGGGGAAACAGGTCTTAATCATACCCTTCCTCCCCTGGGACTTAGCTCTCACCCTCCACCCCACGGGAGAAATTCAGTTCTTAACCAAGCTCCTCCACTGGATATCTCTCCAAGAAAGATTGAACTCCCGCCCTCTTCTCCTTCTGGAGATTAAATTCCTCACGCGATAGAAATCTTGAGCTCATAATCTAATTGTTAAATAACTTACGAAGCAGGCACCGGAGAGGTAAACTTCCACCCCCCTCCCCAACCACATTTAATTTTGTATTCGTGTCAGTTCAGCTGTCTCAGTTACGTTCGCAACGACTTTACACTGCCACAGCCGAAAGTAATTGGAAAGAACAGTAACACCCACTTTGTTGAGGAACCAAAATTCGTCCAAATATGATCGTTAACTACTGCAAATGAACTGATCCACTTTACAGCCAATACTCCAGCTAACAATGTCAGCTTTTCTCAAGCTACTTTTCGTTCTAGCTAAAACATTGGTCATTAACCCATTGACTACTAGCCGTTTTTACGTTTTCGGAGTGATTTTCCACCTATAAAAGATCCATAGCATTTCATGACTCTTTATTTGAAACTACCATAGAAAAGTCGTGCTGTCCTAAGGCACTGGAGGCTCAAGGTTTCTGAAAACGTCATTCTGACGTAGCTATTTTTCATCGGTGGAGCTACAAGAACAGCCCTAGTTCGGTTTGCTTGCGATTTTTGCTAAGTTTACAGCCATTTTTCATCTTTGGTGGCTGCCTGATGAGCATCATTAAAGCGTGACGGTAGCTAAGTGTCCACTTTCTCAAAGAATCGAGCAAGGTGATGTACTTTGTTCTTCGAATTTGGCTTGTTACTCGACGAACTGGGAATTTGGCCGGTCGGACACTTAGTACCTTTGGGACTCGACTACTGATGAATTTCTGGACTTACCGCCGCATATTTTGGAATTTGTGAGCACTGAAGATGACCACAAGCAGGATTTTTTTGGCGGTAGGTAGGAGTGGCTATGTGAAAGAATTGGGGGAAGGAACGGGCGCTGTCAAAAATTCTCGTTATTTCCCAGCATGCACTGCGGTCGAGATGTTGAAAATGGCGGGAAGGCCCGAATGCACTGGAACAAAAGGCTGTATCTACGCTCGGGAGAAGAATATGAACAAAAAAAAGTCATTTCTAAGCTAGAACAAGGACTGAATTTTATTAAGATGGTTGAAGTTTGGTTTTTCGACGATGATTTCTTTAAAAAACAAAGGAAAAAAGGGGCATTTTCGTCGTTTCTCTTTGACTTTAAAAACGGTCAGTTTCGTTCTTGTCCAAACTCAAAAGGCCATATTTGGTAAAAATCGCTACGTTTCTTGCGTTTATTGGATATCCAAATTTAAAGGACATTCCATTTCGTGCTCACAACTGACAGTTAAGGCAATATTCGTGCGATTGAGAAATTTGCAATGTTTTGAAGCATGGCAGTCTCGTGCGGCCGGTTTCGGGAAGTGTAGGAGTCAATGGGTTAAGCTTCATTTTTATACTTCTGGTGAAGTCTGCCTTGAACATCTGCACATCAGAAAATCATCGGACTCTTGCATTCAAAAGCTTCTTCTGCGATTTCCCTCGGTGGTTCCACACTCCTATCTTTAAAGTCCGAGGGGGGCCGCCGCCAGAATACCCCACCCAAACTTAACTGCAATAGGTGATTACGTATGCCATCACCCTTTGCTATTCTAAAGACTGTAGTTGGCTTTTCCCAGGCTACTTAAATCATTATCACTAAACTGCTCAATATTGCGTTTCCGCACAATGCACACAGATGAAAATTTAAAAAACTCCTTTTGATAACTTTGTTTTTATTCTGTTCTTGACCGTTTCAAAATTAAGCCTTTGCGAAGCGCATTTAGAATTTACAGAACGCGAAAGTTTTACTCACATTTTCGAAAAGCCTTTCATGTTTTGTGTCAGCTTCTTCAAGAAAAATCCATGGAAAATTGACTGTTAATGTTCAAAATTATGTTTCCCTGGAAACAAATCAATACTGAACGCCGTGAACAAGCGTGCAAACAAAACTCGTGCCAATACAGTGTGACACCTCAATCAGCCATTGGCTCCAAGGTGTACATCCATATTCATGAAAATTTGTAACATTTGCCTCAAAACCACGCATTTTGCGAAAGTCCGTTGATACGAGAGGGTTAAGATGACTGGAGCAACTACGTTGGCCTTTGATCGACATTGTGCTGCGAAGAACGAAGAAACGTCAAGAGAAATCCACCAGTAGCACAAACCGACGGTAAGTTAGAGCTTTTGTGCCGAGTTGTATTGCCAGTAACCGTTAAGGGGAAAATAATTTTGAAATAATTATATTATAGAGCTAACAAATGTGCACATGGTCATTTGAATAAACGCGTACAACCGCATTTAAGAAAATTTCTTCAGGACAAGCAGAAGGGTTAGGAAATATTTGAAAGGCTTTGCGAGTAAATTATCCGTTTTGTGGAATGGTTCTTTGAAGAGGGAATCAAGTTTCACCTTGGTCGCTGGTCGTGAATCAGTATCTGTTAACGGCCGCCATGCTTAGGCTCTCACATTTGCCTCGAGTTACAATGAAGCTTTAAATTATTCATTCAAAGTGTTAGAAGAACATAAAAGTCTTAAAAGAACACTATGAAACTTAGAAGAATGGGAATGGTTCAAACTGGGCGAGATACTGAAATGATTTGTAGGTAAAAATCCCGAACTTTCAATTGCGAATCAGTATCTGTTAGACCGACCAAACCACAATGAATTGCTTAGAAATCCCATTTGTTTGCTTCAAGTAAAATTAAGTTATCCAAAGAATCCAAAGGCATAGGTTTCCTTCAGGCCGTTGGTTTGCTGTTTTTGTTCTTGAGTAGCTCTTAGTTTACTCACTTCAGCTTTCCAGTGCACAAAATAACCAAGCTCTGGGTGATAATTCGACTTTGTTCTTGAAAATGCAATTAAATACCGATCGTTGCTTTTGGTTTACAGATTTGTCAAGAGGCTTCGACGAGTGTAGCAGAATTGCAAGATGGAATGCACAGCAAAATCAACCGGTTCACCAGCACTGGAGGAAAAGCCGCAAAAGAGATAAGAATTTGCATTCAGTAGATAGGCCTGGTATTCCGAGAAAAATGGTGGCTGGTATTTAGATGTTCGTGCTAAGTGAAAAAAACAAAAACAAAAAAAGTGCTGCATGAGTAGTAAGCAAACGTTTTCCAAAGAAATCTTCAGGTGACATGATAAACAGAAAAATTGTCGTAATAATATATAGTGATTTCAGAAGATTGGCATACTGAAAAATTGCACTTATTTAGAAAATTTATGAAACATACACTTTTGAAATTCATATTCTAAGCTATCATTTTTCTTGGACCAGGACCTAGCAGTTAAGAATTTTAACTTTGGGCTATCAGATTACTTCACTGTCAAAAAAAACCTTCTACTTCAGCGTCAACTGATATGTTTGATCTCTTAGATTTAGAAAATGAAGGGCTTTAGCCTTTCACTTAGATCTTTATTTTGACAATTAAGTGACGTACTTTTGCCCAAAGTTGAATTTTCTTTTGCGACGGATGGTTGATTGTCAGAAACGTTAAGGTGGCACTGTACTGAGCTGACCAAACAAAACGATCTCTTGGATAAAACACATGAAAACTAGAGATGCTTTCCTTGATGTAGAAAATGAAATCAGTTGATGACGCTTCGACCGATCTTTAAAATATTAAAGTGTTTGTTGGATTGGGTGTCAAGTTTATCGGGAAGTTCAGAGTTGCATGTAAAGTCGTCCTCAGATGTCAGTGCAAAGTGCTATCTTGATGTCCGACTTGTCAGCTTATAATTATCGTTGAGAACAGAACATTGATGTGTTTGAAGGTGCGTCCATGAAAGGAAATTGGTTCAGAGTCTGACTATACAATACAACTTGGATATGCCGAACTTAAAAAAGTACGCCCAAATTTTTCGTGCGATTCATTACAATCTTATCAATGGAAAAGACATCTCGTTACTGTTCCAAATTAAGTCGTTGAAATTAATTCGTAGAAGCTTCAGAAGGTAAAGCCAAAAATGATTATATGTCATATGACCTTGTAAGATTGTTTCATAAAACTCAGTTGTGTGATTAGTCCAACTTTATATAACAATACATCTTGTGATGTTTCTCTGTATTCTCAGTTTTGTTTCATATATATCAAATGGGTCATTCACTTTCCAATCAAACATCAACCACTCGTTTGCATCTCTCATCAATTATTAACTTTCACAATCGAAAAGTGGTTTAGTATAGGTGATGGGAAGACAACAATTTGAAACCAATTTCGACGTTTCTCTTCTCTGAGAACAAGTTAAATTTACAATGTTAATTCGGTAAATTCTAAAAGTAATTGGCATTGAAGACTCTATTACAGACATAATAATCTCTTGCACAATTTCTCTCAGTCGATTTTTGTTGAACGCTCTAAAATATTCTGCCGCTTCCTCTTGAAAGTGTTATTTGAGTATATTCATGGATGTCCTTCAAACAGCTTTGTTCTGTTCTTCATTACATTTATCAAAACGAATGTCTGGCTGAACAGAAACCACAAGCTTAGCGAAAAAAGGGCGGGTAATTAGATAATTTTGTGAGACCACAGCAAATATAATTCAGATTCAGTTATCTTTCCCTCCTCAAATGGCTCGCTACATTTTTGTTACAAAGCGATGAATACTATTTGTACTTTTTCTGGTTGATAACCTAGAACAAGAGAGAATAAAGATAAGACACGAAAATTTGGTTTATCAACGGAGTTGATAATGTAAATTGACCACCGTACAGGGATTCGATTAGCTGACGTTTCGAGCGTTAGCCCTTCGTCGGAGCGAATCGAGGAATTGTGGGTTGTGTATGGTTTATATACAGAAAATGGAGCTACGCTATTGGTGGTAACATGGCAACGTGAAAAACAGGAATAAATTAATTGAATGAAAAGCGCTCGTTGATACCGTGGGGATTAAGAGTGCCAATTTGAAAGATCAGTTTTTGCTCGAGATTTTTACGGCTTTCCGTGGTACCTTGATGTAGGGAAAGGCCGGAGATCGACATGTGGGGGCTTTCAGACTCAGTTGATCACTGTTTGCACGTACAAAGGCTTCTAAGCACAATCTTCTCAACAATTTTGTCCAAGATTGTAGTACCTTCACCTTTGTTTAAACATTTTTCGCCAGCCGTTTGCTGAAATACGTACAGCGTCCTTTTCGACTGATTGGGGCATCAAAGTTTTCAATTTCTCTTGATTCAAGTATTGTATTCACTTGTTCTCCCTTCGTTCAGGAAGAAAGGGGCTAAAGGAAAGACATAATTTTATTGTGGTCTTAATCGTTATTTCGGTTGACAGAACTTGGATTATTTATCATGTTTATGGATAAAACTGGAATTAGAGGAGGTAGAAATTTGACGTTACTTTTGGACCAGACATTTGAAATTTGATAAGTGTACTGTAAGACGCTTAAAGTAGATGTTGAATGCTACTCAATGCAAGGGGAAAGAGTATAACATTTCAAGTTTTTTAATTTATCATGATACCATTAATTGATTGTAAGCGATCGCCGTTTGGTATATCATCAAAAACAAAATTGGTCTAAATTTTATTATTTTTATCAAAATAGTCCGTAGAAAGGAAACTTCCATTTAAGAAAGCTGAATAGAAAATGTTTGTGAACAATTTCTGAAATGCAATGTTAAGTACACATGACAAGTGTATGTTGCAGCTTCTTTCAAACTTGCATTGTGTAGCAACAATATTAGGTAATGTGACATGTTCAACTCAGAGCGAATAAATTCATTTGGCCGACCGTCTTTGAAGTGTTATGAGAAAGTCAATTAACCTTAATTGTCTAAACCAACGCTATTTTGATCTTTTATTTGAAGATTAGAAATTTGAGGCACAAAATTAAACGTTTTTTCTTCAAGCGATTTGTTTGAGTTTCTTTGTCACGTTACCTAAGAACTCTATTGAAAAAACACATCGCCTCGTACACGACTTGAAATTCCATCGTTTGGTTTTGCAAACAAGTGCTTGTATTTATTTTCAAATGTGTACGAGGTAGTGTGTTCCTGTCTTTTGGCGGTTTCTTGAACTGTTTGCAAAAAGAACTTTTCAGGAGTACCCCTGTTAATTTTGTTGTCGACATTGTTGCCAGGGGAAACGCTGTGCAAATTTTATCAAATTTTCCCGTCAAAAGACTTGGTATATATAGGAAGAAATGATTTAATTGATTCTCAGTTAACGACTTGACGAGATTTTTTTTAAGTAAATAAAGTCATTTGAAAGAGAATATACTTTATTAATCGCTGAAACCAGTAAATGCAAGTATTTGTAAGACTAAAATGTGAGGAAAATAAAGAGCATTTCAACGAGAAATAAGGTGTTTGTTGCATGTTACAATAAGATTATACCAGTAATTGAAGAAACTAAGTTTGAATTTTTTTTTTAAATGGCGCATGCGTATTTTGAGTCTTTTGGCGGGAAAACTGAACCCCATTTGAACAAATGTTAGCTAATTCAGTCAAAATAACTTACAGACAAAACAAGGGTGTTGTTTAATTATAGAATGGTGCCTCCATACATTGAGCTTTCCGTCAGTTTTTTTTGTAAAGAAATTGTACAATTTGGAAGAGTGATAACGAAAACAAATTTGTAATTAGGAAAAAGGAAATTTCTTAAACAGAAAAATAAGAGGAATACGGAACGCGTAGAATGAACATATTTGCTTCATTTTGCCGACCAAAGCTTTGACAATGTAATGAATAACAGGGCTGTGTCGTGGTGTGATCGAGAGAATTTGACAATCCTTACGCATTCAAAAGCAGAAGGAAGTCTCATAAACACAATTTTGAACTTAACATGATGTTGGTAAACACTGCTTTTGTCGACTTACAACTATCATTTTGGAATTATCCAATATGGAAAAGCGATTAAATGAATGTGAAAATGATTCATTTCCGAGATACAGCCCTATTAATCCGCCTGAACCTTATTTCAGTCTAAAAAAACTTGATTCTGACCGACGAAGAAATCATTTCTAACAAAACAGCGGCGACAAAAGCGCTGAGACACCACGTGCTACTCTAGCGAATAACAGGACAAAATTAATTTGCCTAAACATTTATCAAAACTCACCATTTTAACTGCGAAAAATATTACAGCCCATTTTGTTATCACAACAGCAGCAGCAGCGTGTTTAAAACTGCTAGGTTTTAAGCTGGTTATAATGACAAAGAATTGGTGTCTCAACACTTTTATTTCGCTTCTATTTTGGATGCACAACAAAACAGTCAGGCTCTTGTTTAATTTGAAAAGCACATGAAAGACAGAAAACTTATAACGAAGCATTTAGGACGAAAACTAACTGTTCAAATCGTAGTAATAAGTTTATATTTTTTAGGATTTTGGTTGATACTTATCACGTCAAACGTTTCTTAGCCACTCTCAGTTCGCAGCTGAAATTACTCATGCAGTTTAGTCTTTCAACCAATATTTCGTGATTTAGATCAAATCAAAACATTTTCAGTCAGATTTCAAGTATCACTTAATTAGCAACGTGCATGTTTCGTGCATGCAAGCTATTTCGTTACAATTTCCAAGTACATGCTGCTAACAATCCGGCTTTCGAATTTCTCAGCAATCGTATGACATACTCAGTTCAAAATTATTGGAACGGTTCATGGCAGATGACTTCAAAAAGCCTCTCTTAAGACTAACACGACCCAAGACTAACACTGACATGATGAACGTACGTTGGCAATGTTTCCGCTTTTCGAATCACATAAAAAGGAATAACAAGACTTGTCACCCTGTGGACGCTGCTTCGCAACATTCATAATTAAAAACACACGCGAGGAAGTTTCAACATTGCTAGGGGTCTGTGGATGATAACCCCTTAAAGTGTACCTAGCCCCCGAAATATGTTTTTCGCTTAAATAAATCTTTGCACCTGTTATTAGAAACGCATTGCGCCTCTTCGCGCCATTTTAAAACAACTATTGACTTTTTATAGGCTGTAAAAGTTACGAAATCTAGCCATCATCTGCCGCAGATGATGCGGATGATGATCAGTAGCTGGGTCTATTCCTGATTTGACGTCACAAACTGATTTGTATGCATGCTTACAGAGACTTGCCGCGATGCAAATCAGTTTGTGACGTCAATTCAGGAACATGTACACTTAAAGTAGAAGTGTGAAATATGTCAAGCGTGTTACGTTGGAAGGTGGATGACCTGGATCCAGCATTTTCATTTTGGGTTGGAAATTCTAGAAATTACTATTCAAATCAGAGCTGTTGAGCACCGCATTTCAGTGATGTTATTTGTTATATTATACGAGATGATTCAAGATTTTCAGTTTGTGGATGAAATAATGAAGTATGGCCATTTGAATGAAAACTGCTGGGTAGTATTTTCCTATTGGTACTGTTTGTTATGCTGTAAAAAGTGGTTTTAAGTTTTGAGTCTGCAGATGAAATCCTAAATTCAAATGAAATTCCCTCAGCATCTTTTTCCTTCGGTGTTGTTTATTATGCTGTGCAAGTTGCTTCTAATTTTGAGTTTGTGGGTGAAATCCTAAAAGTGTGACCATTTAAATGAACTTTCATGTGCTGTGCTGTGCTTTCATATGGTACTTTTATTACGCTATGCAAGGTGGATCAAGCTTTTCAAGTGATTCTGTGGATGAAATCTCAAGTGCAACCATTCAAATGAAACCTACTGCGCAGTACTTTCCTGTTGTGCTGTTTATTATGCTTTATATAATGACCAAAGTCAATTCGCGCGCTCTGATTGGTCAATCAGCTATGGCTTATTATACCAGTAAACTCATGGAAATTTCGCGCGTCTTCTGAATTATTATATAAAAGCAATATACCAGAAGTTTGTATGGTTTATAGGCTGATAAATCACTTGGGATGTTGAAAGAACACTCGAAGAATTTGTAAGTCACTCGCCTGCGGCTTGTGATTCACGAATTCTTCAAGTTTCCTTCCAACATCCCGCTTGGTTTATCAGCCTATAAACCAAAGAAACTTGTGGTATATTGCTTAAGTACAAGGTGGTCCGAAGTTTCAGTCTGTGAATTATATCCTAAAAATGACCAGTATACGTCAAAATGAGCTACTGAGCAGAACTTTCCTGTGGTGCTGTTTATTATGTTGTACTAAGTGGTTATAACTTTGGCTGAGTTGTCTGTTTAAACATTCAAATGAAAGCCCTGCTGAGCCGTTGAGTGGCACCCTTCTGCTGTGCTGTTTTACTTTATTATATCATACAAGGTGACAACTTGCAACGGAATCGCAGAGGTCGCGGGTTCGAATCCCGTACAAGAGCACTGCACCGGTATCGCAGAGGTCGTGGGTTCGAATCCCATACAAGCCTGAATTTTTTCAGGCTTTATTTTCACTACTGCTTCATAAGTAGTGTTCACAACTGCAATGATCATTCACATATTCATTTTTTAATCCGCAGTTCAAATATATGATTTTCATATATTCATTCTCGCATATAAAGTGCCGCTCAGCAGCTTTATTTTGCATGATCACATTACAGGACGTTGGCATCCACAGACGTAAAAGTGTGCAGCATAATAAACAGCACCAAAGGGAAGCAGTCTGCTTTAATAGTAGCTTTTACTTGAATGGTCACACTTTTGAATCTTATCCACAGACTCAGACATTAGAACCACCTTGTACAGCATAATAAATAGCACCACAGGAAAGTACTGCCCGGTAGCTTTCATTTGAATTTCATTACCTCTGCGTGGTCCCTGTTTAAATATATGATTTTCATATATTCATCACTGTCGGGTATATTACGAACCAACAAAATGACCAGCTCCCAGTTGGCTTGTTAGCTCAGCTGGTAGAGCACTGCGTCGGTATCGCATAGGTCGTGGGTTAAAATCCCGTACAAGTCTGAATTGTTTTCAGGCTTTTTTTTCACTACTGCTTACTGAAGTACCTTTTTTATGCAGTGCGAATTGTTAGTCACCCTTAAGTGTGCAAATGAAATCTAAATATGGAAACTTTCAATTGTAGACAGAACGTGCTACTGAATCTCTGATTAAAGTTTGATTTTGAAGCGTGATCGGTACAACTGAAAGCTGCTAAGGGGCATTTCCCTGTGCTGTACAAAGTGTTTCTAACGTTTGAGTTTGCAAATAAAATCTTAAAATGCGATCATTCAAAGGGAAGCTAATGAAAAGCACCATGCGGTGATGCTGATTATTATGCTCTGCAAGATGATGCTAACTTATGATACTGTGGGTGAAATCCTTAAGTGTTGATTACTTTTAAATAAAAGCTATTGAGCAGTACTTTCAAGTGGTGCTCTTTATTGAACCTGACCACTCAATTGAAAGATGCTGAGTATAACTTTCCTGTGCTGCTGTTTATTATGCTGTTCAAGGTGTTTCTAACGTTACTTTGAGTCTGTGGATGAAATCCTAAAGTGTGACCATTCGAGTAAAAGCTATTGAACAGTACTTTCCTGTGACGCTGTTTATTATGCTGTTCAAGATGGTTCTAACTTTTGTGTCTGCGGATGAAATCCTAAAGTGTGACCATTCAAATGAAAGTGACTGAGCAGTACTTTCCTGTGGTGCTGTTTATCATGCCGTACAAGGTGGTTCTAACTAGCTTGTGGATGAAATGCTAAAGTGTGACCATTCAAATGAAAGCTACTGAGCAGTACTTTCCTGCGGTACTGTTTATTATGCTGTGCAGGGTGACTCTAACTTTTGAGTCTGTGGATGAAATCCTAAAGTGTGACCATTCAAATGAAAGCTACTGAGCAGTACTTTCCTGTGGTGCTGTTTATCATGCCGTACAAGGTGGTTCTAACTAGCTTGTGGATGAAATCCTAAGGTGTGACCATTCAAATGAAAGCTACTGAGCAGTACTTTCCTGTGGTGCTGTTTATTATGCTGTACAAGGTGGTTCTAATTTATGAGTCTGCGGATGAAATCCTAAGGTGTGACCATTCAAATGAAAGCTACCGAGAAGTACTTTTCTGTGCTGCTGCTTATATACCGAATGCAAAAATGGCTGCCTTTAAATTATTCTTTTGTTCGCATACAAAATGGCTTGACTAACCTTATTCGGGATAACAAATTCTTTGGAATTTTTATCTCAAAAACAAGGTGGGTCAGGCTATTTTGAAGACGAACAAAGAATAATTTAAAGGCAGTTATTTTTGGTCTATTATGCTGTACAAGATGGGTCTAACTTATGAGTCTGTGGATGTAATCCTAAAGTGTGACCATTCAAATGAAAGCCACTGAGCAGTACTTTCCTGTGGTGCTGTTTGTTATGCTGTACAAGGTGGTTGTAGCTTACGAGTCTGCAGATGAAATCCTAAAGTGTGTCCATTCAAATCGAGTGAAACTAAGCTATTGAGCAGTACGTTCGAGTGGTGCTCTTTATTATGCTATACAAGGTGGTTCTTGCTTATGAGTCTGCAGATGAAATCCTGAAGTGAGACCACTCAAATGAAAGCTACTGAGCAGTACTTTCCTTTGGTGCTGTTTATCATGCCGTACAAGGTGGTTCTAACTTTTGAGTCGGTAGATGAAATCCTAAAGTGTAACCATTCAAATGAAAGCTACTGAGCAGTACTTTCCTGTGGTGCTGTTTATCATGCCGTGCAAGGTGGTTCTAACTAGCTTGTGGATGAAATGCTAAAGTGTAACCATTCAAATGAAAGCTACTGAGCAGTACTTTCCTTTGGTGCTGTTTATCATGCCGTACAAGGTGGTTCTAACTAGCTTGTGGATGAAATGCTAAAGTGTAACCATTCAAATGAAAGCTACTGAGCAGCACTTTCCTGTGGTGCTGTTTATCATGCCGCACAAGGTGGTTCTAACTAGCTTGTGGATGAAATGCTAAAGTGTAACCATTCAAATGAAAGCTCCTGAGCAGTACTTTCCTTTGGTGCTGTTTATCATGCCGTACAAGGTGGTTCTAACTAGCTTGTGGATGAAATGCTAAAGTGTAACCATTCAAATGAAAGCTACTGAGCAGCACTTTCCTGGTGCTGTTTATCATGCCGTACAAGGTGGTTCTAACTAGCTTGTGGATGAAATGCTAAAGTGTGACCACTCAAATGAAAGCTACTGAGCAGTACCGCCCGTGCTGCTGTTTATTATGCTGTACAAGGTGGTTATAACTATTTTAAAAGTCGGCTGTGAATGAACTTCAACTGTGACCATTCAAAGCAAACCTAAGACGCATTAATTTCCGATCTCGGGCAAACCGTTCGTTGTCTCAAATCAGGCCGATTGGGTAGGTACTTCCTTTTTGATCATTTTAAAGAGTTCTTGCTTCAATCAGTGAAAGGATGACATCATGTTTGTTTCGAATCTGAAATCTCTAAACTGGCTGACAGACAATCTTTTTGCTATAAATGTGAAAACATGGTTGTACATCAAGACGATATCCGTTAGTTGACAATTTGCCGGATCCTTTTCAGTTATTTGTCTAATCGGATGGTTTTGGCATGAAAATGACATAAATGACCCGATCCTTTTCACAGACATGTCTTTTTTAAGCACCCCCTTATATTACGGACATCCAAATGTCTCGTTCATGATACTCTCCTCTCTAGGCCGCGCGTCGCTCCATATCATACCAGTTATTGTAGTTATCAGTTCATGTTTCTGTGCTCTTACTCCACGCCGTTGTGGTTTTTCCATATATTCCTCTGAATCATTTGTCGGAAATTTTAGACAAAATCGCAAAAGAATAGCCCGAATTCAGTGTATCAGTAACGTGTCTCTGTCCTTGGAATATCAAGTCTTTTGGTAACGCCGAGGATGCATTTTCAAACGAATTTGTTTTCTTTTGGTATCAGCAAACATTGCCACCTGATTTTCTCCGTGTTTAAATATACGGCGTCCATGCCTGTAAATGCTACGATCACTAAGAGGTGCAACTGAGCCTGAATACCTTAAGGACACTTTCACAAGCTGGAGCACAGGAGAGCAAGGAGACGAAAAGGTGAAGTCCATCAAAACTGTCCATGTAATGGAGAAGGCCGGGCATATTTTCCCTTCAAATATTTTTTATACAATATTTTAGGTCTTCTGGACTGTTTGCAAATGCAATTAAAGGTGCCAGGGACTATGACATCTATCAATTATTACTGAGTATTCCAACTGCTCAAATTTCAGACATCGTCACCATTCTCCGAGATAAAAACAAGTGGTCTCCAATCACACACTCGTTTCTGTCATCCCTCTTTCCGGTTTAAAAATTTCAAAATCAAGTGATCCCTCCCACTAAGGTGTTAAATAATGACTGGTCACGAAAAGCAGATGTCAGAGGTCATTACTGGACCCCTAAAAAAACACATGTCTAGCATTTTACAGACAGAAATTCAAAATTCGGTGCATTTGCTGTGATGCAGTAATATATAGATTTAGCCAAGCCTAAAAGCGGAGCTCCATGATTATTATTTTTTTTACTGGTATTGAGCAACACCGCATGGCTTTCCTTGCGCCAATATTTTGTGTTTAAAGCAGTCAACAGGAATTGACTGTGGTTCTGTGGTTCGCTTGCAAAACAACAAACAAACAATTCGACTAGCTTCTTCTTTGTGTCCAAAACGAGAGATAAACTAACAATGGAGTTAGGAACCGAGTTAGGAACCGATTTGGGAACCGATACATTGATTTTATACATCGTCTTTGTATTAGCCTAGCATCAGTTCCCGGATCATCACTTTTCCTTTTAGCACGTACGAAGTCGTGCGCGTCTCTTGCATTTCGCGAAGTTGGCTTGTTTACTTCACGGAGAGAAATCTCTGCCACGAGCCGCTTACATTTCCCGTTGAGCGTTAGATCCTAATCAAGTTACTATAGAGATTATGACGTAAATCTTACCTGACGACGTTTGCCCGCCCTCTTTTTTTAACGCGGGAAGAAATTACGAAGGTATCTTCACCATTCAAAACACAATATAATCGTTTTTTACCGTGTACAAAGGTACATCGTTAGAATATAGTAGTATTAAGTCCTACTGTGTGGAAGTGCCATCTTGATATTAAAACACAAGGGAAGTAAACCGTTCCAAAAAAACGTTAAAACGTTGCCCTCATAACGCCTTCAGCACTTCCATCTATCGAAAGAAAACATTCACTGGTCTCTACACCAAATGGGACTCATTCACTCCTCGCAAGTATAAGATCAATCTGATACGCACTCTCACTTATCGCTGCTTCCGAATTTGCTCTACTCCGTCGTTGCTTCAATCTGCTCTCAAGGGTTTACGAAACCTCCTTCTTCAAAATGGTTCCCTCTGGGAATAATCAATTTTCACATGAACGATGTTCTAAAGAAAAACAGAAACAAGCCCAACATCCCCATCTCTACCGTTCCCAAGAAAGATTTGATAATTGTGTTACCTTATTTAGGTTTAGAGAGCAACCAGATCGCGAAACGCCTTAAATCCTGTGTTTATAAGTTTTATTCATTCGTTAATCTCAAGGTTATTTTTGTTAACAGTCGGCAGATCAAATCCTTCTTTCTCTACAAAGACCGCTTGAATCGTTCCCAAAGGTCAAGGGTTGTTTACAAAGCAAGTTGTTGGGACTGCGATGATTTCTACATCGGCAAAACGAAGCGACGACTGGTGGATAGAAAAACTGAACATTTTAAAGCGCTCTCCAAACTTGAACACACATCAGCTATTGCCAATCATGTTATGACTACTGGACATAATATGAAATGGGATCACTTTGAAATCCTCGCGTCAGGAAAAACTGATTACCATTGTAAGATAAAAGAAACCTTGTTTATACAAGAACTGAACCCGGCGTTGAATGCTAATCTCACCAGTGACAAGCTGTCACTTTATTAACATGTCACTGCTATTTTTAGTGTTACCCAGATCACTCGCAATTTCTTTTTGAATATAGATAGTGTTTAATCTCATAACGTTAATAACGGTTACTTTTGAAAATGTATGTTGGGACATACGAAACGTCAAGTCAGATTTCATAAAATGCATTGCTTCACCATGTTTATAACCGCTTTATGTGTTGTTTTTCTTATAAACCGTTCCAGGTTTTAAATGATAAAAAGGGGGTGTCCCTTATGTGTTTTAATATATTATATTATGTGTTTATCATTTTAGACGGGGATTTGAAGACCAGTGAAAAATCCCAAACCAAACCCACTCGAATAAAAGCTAATAAACGAACGGGAATACGGCCGAAATCAGGACCGAAACGACTGAACGACCAAACGGCCAGAGAACCGGACGACCAAAACAATGAACGACCGATAAAACTGTGAATGACCGAACAGATGAAATGACCGAAAGGCACAATGAACCGACAGCCAAACAACCGTCCGAACAAGAAACGACCGTCCAGCCGAACAGACGATCAGGGCAACAAGGAAGGGATTTATGGTTGATTCATGGTTGATTGTTTTTTCTTTAAACTTAATTTGTTAAAAAACAATTTTTGAGTACTGTTAGAAAAGAGCAAACGGGTGAATACTCCGAAAGAATTTGAATGTTTATAAATACTGCACAAGGATAAACCTGACTAAGCGAGTCTGATTTAACGTTCGGAGTTACTATTATTAAACAGTTTTCGTTTTGAATTTGTATCTGGTATATTCCTATAGATTATAATTTAGTGAGCTCACTAAAGAAAGGGTTCAAAAGGCATAGACTGATAGTTTAAAGTAAAACAAATTGTCGGCTCATAAGGTCTGCCATTTTCGTCAGGGGCACAGTGACAAGACCCGGTAGAGAGTTCACAAAATCATAACGCTAAGCAAGAAAAACAAAACAAAACGCACGAACCAAACAACTTGCTTTGTACGCGAAGGGAAGAACGGTTGGAAATTGCACGAAGAGATAAACCATTGCAAGGAAATAAAGTGAGTAAGAGGATGCTTTTAGCGCTCTTAAAGGGTGAACTCATAACCACACGTTAGGCCCATCAAAATCCATCAAAATCGCTTAAAATTATCACTTCTGAGGTAAAAGGATGACAGTACACCACAGGTAAGGCAATTTAACTTTTATTTAGCATTGGTCAATACATATGTTTAATAGCAATTCATTGCTAGATCATGAAAACTATATGGTAAATCCCATTCATTTACTATGAAAAACAAAGGGTTACATAAACAGATTGTCTGGGTGCCCTGTGGTTGATTTTCATGACAGTAAGTTGTGTCATTTAAGAATGATTTGTTAAAAAATGGAAAATATTGTCTAAGAAGAGAAATGCTATTTTCATTGAAAGACAATTTTTTAACCTGGTTTAGAAACCTTATATCTTTCCTATTTTAAAATGTTTTTAAAGCTCTTTTGAGGGGCTTCCAAACAAGACAATTGACCGCCTAAAAATATATTATTTTAAAGGTCTGTCAATGCTTGGTTTTCGCTGTTGTTTAAAAGGTTATATTGTAACTTGCATTTCCTGATGTAAAATCCTAAATGGTTTGAACCCAGGATTTCCTGATGTTTTGGCTTATTTAATATATTTGTATTTGTACAAACAAGCTTATTTATTTACTCGTTGTTCAGTGGTAATTTTATGTATCTCTGCATGTAGTAATTTGAATAAATATACCGTTTATTAAGTTTTCTACAATGTACGTTACTTGTGTTTTCTCGATCTGTTACCTCCTCGCTACTTTTCTGCTGATGATGATGTTGGGTATACGAATACTTTCGTCAGCTTTCGTGCACGAGATCCGGCGTAAAATGACGATTTCAGGAAGGGAAAAAGCGAATCGCTAAAACAAATGGTGGCAATCATTGCAGAACCGTTGACTTCAAATTCTCACCCAGGAATACAAGTCGTCTAATTACACTGCAAACGGCAAGTTAGCTTTTCTCGTCCGCCATCTTGAATTTTTTGCGGATTACCGCTGTACACTGGTTCCCAGACTCCCGTTTGCGGTTCCCCGTTCCCCGTTCCTCGTATCACTAACATTCATTGCTCAACGAATATGTAAGCGGCTCTTGGCAGAGATTTCTCTCGGGGAAGTAAACAAGCCGACTACGCGAAATACAAGAGAAGCGAACGACCTCGTACGTGCTTAAAGACTTGCCAGAAAGGAACCTCTGCTAGAAGGGTAAGCCGGCCAGGGCATTCTAACCTGGCGAAACCTCTAGTTTTGCGAGGAAAAGTGCTGATCGGAACTGACGGCACGCTAGGCTAATAAAAAGACGATGACTAAAATCAATGTATCGGTTCCCAACTCAGTTCCTAACTCGGTTCCCAACTCGGTTCCTAACTCGGTTCCTAACTCGGTTCCCAACTCGGTTCCCAACTCGGTTCCCAACTCGGTTCCCAACTCGGTTCCTAACTCGGTTCCTAACTCGGTTCCCAACTCGGTTCCTAACTCGAAAGATAGGTACCCTCCCAAAACGAGTAGATTGTTATTTATATCCAGTCGAGACAAAAATGCAAGTTTCATTCCTGAACAAAAGTAATAACGATTAAACCTCAAATGCTAATTTATTTAAGTTACCTGTGTTGTCGACCTTTCTACGACTTGAAAATACGCATCGATCCACTGAAGCAAAAACACGCATCTACAAAAACAGCAAACGGTTTGTCCAAAGAAAGAACTTCTTCCACCAAGTTTGAGCTACTTGTTCTTCCCATTAATATCAGTGAATTGTTAAGTGAACTTTCGTGGTGAGCTGCAAGATGCCACGGTAAAAGGAACAAGCCCTTGAAGCATTAAATCATTTTGTTTTTCAACCACACAATCCGGGCGCCATACAACTGGATCCAAAATTTAAGAATTTCCTGAGAAAAATGTTTTGCTCTTCCATTTTATCAGTTGAAAATTCACCTTCCGGAGTATCTTTTATGTAGTTCTTGATTTTCATGCCTTTTACGCGAATTAAAAGACAGAACTTCGAAGAAGATGAAGTTGTTGTGTTCAAAATGAAGAAACCAACTGAATGTGAAATCTCGAGCCGCAGAAAGAACGCGAAAAATTAAGCCTCGTTTAGGTTTGGGTGTCCCACAACTGGCTTGAGCCTGCGATCCAATCGAAAACCAGTACCTGGTCAGCGGTCAACTTAAAAAAAAAACCAGCTGACCTCGATGAGGTCTTAACTTGAGCCCGCGATATGGTCACGTACTACTGGTCAGCGGATACCCTTGTTGACAGGTGTCAATTGGCCATAACAATGACGTCCAATATCAAAAGATGTACTCAAAAAGATGTACACAAAACGCGGGTTACAACACACAATTAATGGGAATTTCACGTCGCATACATGGAGGGGCAGACCGTACGTAAGTACGTACGTACGGTGACCAAAACCAAATTTTCTCGAGCAGATGGGTTACCATATTTTCTTAACCATGGTGCTCCGCTTGGCGGCCCGGCGGGCCGCCGGAGCTCCGCTATTAATTTTTTACCGTGCTTATGAACGCAACGAAGCGATGTAGTCAAAAAAACACGAAAGGTCGAATGACTGGCTAAAAACATTCCAGGTTAATCTGTTGCCACGAAAGTCTTATGTTTTCAGTTTTCGCTTAGTTATATTAGTTATAAACGGGTGGCAAATATTAAATTGCGAAAACATTCCGTAAACAAAATCAAATTAAATTCAGGAGTGAATTGTTTTGATAATGTACCTTCTTATATAATTAACAGTAGAAAGAAACCTAGCTATTCTAACTTACAACCGGTAAGATACTGCATGTCCAGCTCCTTTGTCATGTCCTTGACTTGTCCTTTGTTGATCTTTTGAGTTGTCCTTAGTTGCAGAACTTCTGCAAAAAAAAAGCTTGACTAAGACCACAGAAACAACTTCTGGAGAAAAAACAAGGTGAAGGCGAACAAATATGCAAACAGTCGAACTAAGGAGGATATCTGCCATATTGGATGACGTCACGGGTCTATGAAAGCGTTGAACCAAAACATTTAACATCCTTTAATTATTCGCGTAGAGCACCTAGTCCTTTCAAAAGATTGTAAATTTGTAAAAGTGCAACAAAACTTATGTGGAAAGTTCCAGCCTCTTTATTGTGCTTCGACGGGCATAAGACGCCAATAAACCTTAAAATTGTAAAACGTGTGATACTTCCCCATAAGATACCATACCTTAAAATTGTAAAACGTGTGATACTTAATACCTAAAATTATCTCGAAGCTTTTAATTCAATCTGTGTACCGAATTCCGTTTAAAAATCGGGAAGAACCAGATAGTTCATACCCGAATTGTAACAAAAATACCATATTCCTGAATTAAAATGGCTCTAGATACCGTATACCCAAAACCTCTGGTCGGGCCTGACTAGGAACTTTCAGTATCATATTCAATAATGAACTTTTCTATAGAATCGGGTTGTATTCATTCCATCCCCAAACAAAGCTAAACTGACTGACTGAGGCTTTCGACTGAAGAAAATAAATTCATTTCACTCACCTCAGCGACGATTCTTGCGCAACAATTGACAATCTTTGTACTTGTAGACCTCCTGAAGAAGAGAAGAGAAGAGAACTAGCTTTAAAATTAATTAAAAATCAATTATTTTAAAATCGATATTATTTATATTCTAATCAGTCAAAACCCAAACGGACAAGTATCAGTTTCAGTTTTCAGTTTACCAGTTTATTTTTTTGCCATTTTTATTGCAATACGTTACAATAGAGATATATACATAAGATAAAAGAACAAATGAAAGAGAAGCATCATCTGACTAATTTACAGACGAACAAAACGAATAATTTCTAGTTATTTACCTTGCATTGAAGGGAACAAACCACAAATCCATCTTCACGATTTCACCGCCATAGCACGTGTTCACTATGTTTGCCATGACAGCGAAGTTCTAGTCGTAATTTCCCGAGTAAATTTCGCAGCACTCATCATAAATATAGCCGTGTTCTCGGTAAAAGTTGTGTCCAAGCTTTGGTGCACAAAACAGAAACATCAAGCAAGGCATTTGCGTGAAGCCATGTTTCATCTTGTCCTTTAGTTTGGTGAAGGTGCTGGAGAAACGTGAATATTTAGTTGAATACATTTGCAATTCAAATAACAAAGGACAATTTCTGAGCCCCAGTTCATGACGAAAACAAAGGATTTTCAGCTATGAATCATATCCGTGATTATCTGCTTGGATACCCTAAGTTGCCCAAGACTGTCAGCACTGGCCTGAGTGTTTTGTGGACAAGTTAAAGCTCTACTGTCGATATTTTGAACAATGAAATCCATCTGCAAATTTTAAAAAGCTTTTTCTGTACGAGCTGTCATTAGTGCTATGCACGCTATGTTTTGCTCTCCGTTGGCGAACAATCGGAGAAGGTAGCTGGGTTGGAAAAGGAATGGATTCAACAATTTCACCCCGGATTCATACATTTTGGGCGCATTTAGTTTGAAATAACTTGAAAATAGATACAATTAATAATGCACAAACTTACCGTGGCCGTGTACTTGCAAAGGCCATTCAGGCCGGGTGACCCGTGCAAGCAAACAGGATGACCCGGGAAGGCGGATGTCCGGGTCGAACATTTCGACAGTTTACTGAGATGTCTGTAAAGAAATCCATGGAAGGTTGAACCCCCCCAGGGAGGCCCGTTTAAGGGGGTGACCCGGGCATCAAGACACCCTTCTTTTCGTTCTGAAAATTTCAATAGTGACCCGTGAAAAGAGAAGCTTAGACAAAGCTTAAGAAGTTATTCAAACCCCCTGGGGGAGGGGGGAAGCACTCCCAGAAAAATTGGGTAGGGGTGTGCGGCCCGCGTCCTGAAACCCTTACCCTATTTCAGGCCAAAATCTACGATTTTCCCTACCCTATTGCAGACCTCACCAAAAATTCGATACCCTATTACAAACCTATTTCCGGCATACACGGTTGGCTTAAACGTAATTTGAGAAGGACTTTTGTTGATCCCTTATCGTTTTTCGAGACTACATGTACAGTGCACAAACCAAAATGGTCGAAATCGATACGTTATGTCAACCAAAACGGTTACAAAACCATACCCTTTAGGGCCGCACATACCGATATAGCCCATATAAGGGAGTATCCCCCGGTTCAAAACCGAACAATATGAGTGTGGCGAGTGAAACTATCGAATAATCACCAAGTTACACAGTCAAGAGAGAATGAGGTTTCTCTCTTGGCAAAAAAAAAAAAAAATAAAATAAATAAAATAAAAATCTCGGCAAATTTCGGCAAAGTATGACACACACCTCAGACACCTCTTTTTCGGTGTGCGTTTTGAAACACAAGCACCCCACTTTCCATGCATAACCTTCAGCATCACAAGTCCGATCTTTCTTCGCAGAGTTCGCTCGCTCCATCGTGACCAACTTGACAATCTCGCTGGACAAACGAAAAGCCTCAAGTGAGCTTTGCTTTCTTATAAGCACGCATAATAAAGACGAGATCACGTAAACGGTACACGCTGAAATTCGAGCCTCGGAAACGGCGTGCACGTATCTTATGTCACCAACGATTGTTTTGTGCAATAATAATAATAATAATAATAATAATAATAATAATAATAATAATAATAATAATAATAATAATAATAATAATAATAATAGTAAAAATACCTCTTGCAGTTGTCCTAAAATTTCACGATATAAAAAGCGCGGGGACTACCCTGCGGAATTTTTTTTTATGAGGGTGCGTCGCCCAGTTCCCCAAATAGTGACCCTATTTCGGGCCAAACACGCCATTGTTCACATTCGTTTTCATGCCTACCTCTAAAATCCATACCCGTTTTCAGTCTTATGGCTTTGTTGCAGCGTAATTAAGCTTGGCATGAATGTCAATGTCAACGTCAACGAAATTGAACACCAACAAAGAACTAATAAAATCCGGATAAAAAGACATTTACACGCTTTCGTGGTTTCCTTTTAAAACCATACCCAGTTTCAGACCATAATGCTTAAAATTTAAACCCGTTTCCAGATCAAAACGGCCCAAAAACTATGCGCTTTGGTGCTGCACATACATGTATAGCTTAGGTACGTGAGAACCTCACCAACCTCAATAAATGCTCATCTAAATAAAAATGTAGCTCAAAATAGCTTTCTTGGAAAAAGTATCATCTGATATAAATCAGTAAAGAACGGCTTTGAAAAATTCAGGCCTTAACTGCAGTGTTTTTGAAAAGGACAACGCAACCTTGCACTCTGCTCCGCAGCTACAATTCTCAAATTTGTTAGTTAGGGAATGTTAATGGCATGCCACTGAAGGCTTGCAAGAATGATGAGACATCGTTAATTCAAGTGGATAACCTTTTAGTGTAAGGTGTCCTGTAAATCACGCAATTTCCCAACGCTCTTTTTCTTTTGTTTAGTCGGGTCGGTAGGCCGATTGAATTAAAAAAAGAAACATCATTCAGGAACTGAGGAAAATATAGCAAATTATAAATAAATAGTTATGAATAATTCCATAAGAGCTTTGATTTTGTCTTCCCCTTGACTACCATTTGCAAGAACATAGTCAGTTCCCGCTGCTGACTATGTGCAAGACGACGCCATCCATTCCACGCCTTTTTGAAATGTCTAAAGTTATTTTTAGGTTCAGCCTCTCGTGGGAGTCTCTTTCTGGGGAATGGGTTCTACGAGGGCCCTGAAGTCAGAGTCATATTAAGGTTTGCACATAGCATTTGAAACTCAGGCCGGTGGGATTTGTCCGAATTAAAACGCTTTATATTTGAACGCTTCGTATGCTTTGTATGTTTTACAAAAAGATTGTTTCAAGATTTTTGGGAAACGTAATCGTTTGGAACTAATCCTTCAGGATGACCTAGCATCCCATCCTGTTAATTTACTCACACCAAAATCACACAGATTTTGCCTCTTGGTTACGGTAGCTTTATTTTCCACAGCTTAACATTTCCATACTATTGTATCACAAAGGTGCCCAGTTCCAAGACGCAAGCCGTTAACAATTCAACTACCGATCTGATCTGTTCAGCACTTGTGATAGCCTCTGGATCTCCTGCCACGAGACGATGGTGCGGGTGGTGGATGGAGCTCTATTCTGCCATAACAGCACATGTGCATTTGAGGATCGTAGGCCTTAGTACCGCAACACTCGGGACTGTGCACACCCTTCGGCTTGTACGTTACTGAACCACCACAACACATGTACCATTGGGGATCGTACACTTTTGTATTGCAACACCTTTTGCTACTGCCGCGTGGCTTGTATCTCACTTGACCATAGCAGCAGATGTACGTCTGCGAATCGTAAACTCTACCATTACAGCACATTTTCGACTTAGGATCATATGGATTGGTTCCACAGCAAACGGATATCCTACTCGGTTTGGGTCGAACTATATCACCACAGCACATATGCGACCGAAGATCGTATGCATAACTACCACAGCAAGCGGAAGTCTTACTCGGTTTGGGTCGAACTTTATTACCACCACAGCACATCTGCGAGTGAGGATTGTACCCTTGCGTCCCGCAACATCTGTCAGTGCCACCGAAAGTCCACCTTATTTTACCATCACAGCACATCAGGTTCTCGGCATTGTAAGCTTGCATTCCACAACACCTGGGACGGCCACCTGGCTTGTAATTCACCTTACCTTTGCAGCACATGCACGATTGGGAATTGTATTTTCGTCCCCAACAGTGTCCGTTTGCATATCTGTCAAGATGTTACCAGCACGATCTTTTATATCGAAAGAGGTCTCGCTGCTCCTTGTTTTCTTGGAAGTTTTTATCTGAAAATAAAGTTCAATAGAAAAAATTAACCTTCTCGAATCGAGAAGAGCTTCATTATCTCTTTTTATTTTAAGGCTAGTGTTTGTAACCGATATATATAGCGCGCGCTCTGATTGGTTAAACACAGCTAAGCGCTAGGGCATTATTCTCCCGTAATGCCCACGGGCCTATTACGGATTATGCAAATAAGGAAAGAAAAAACAAAAGGTTATCCAAAGACCACATTATTTTGTTTTATTTACATTGAAAATTGTTGCGACTAGAGCAAAAAAGTGAAAACACGACAAGGAAAACTGTGACTGAAAAGTTTGACCTGGGTTTGGAACGATGAATGAATAGATACTTAAGCACGCGCAATAACGTGAAGCGACGACTTTCGCTTGAACTAAGGTTTTTTGTTTTCATTAGAACCGTTATGTTAGCCATACAATAAAGAACTTAATAACCTCGAATGTTCGGTCGTTACTGGAAAATCTCAAACCTCGGCCTAGCTGTATTCACCTCGCTATTGCTCTCAGTTTGAGATTTTCCCGTAATGACCTCACTCTCGGTTATTAAGTTGTTAGTAACTCGTTAGTAACTTTTTTGGCCGAAATATACGTTCGCGGACCAGCTTAACCCATTGGCACCCATGCTGGCCAAAACCGGCCGCGCAGAACCACACCTCTTGTACCGCTTGTGACGTCATCCGTTTTAATGTTCATGGAAAACTTTTACATGTAGCATGTGTAGGGGGAAGAGATCTTTCAAAGGCCATACCCAAATGAACACGATTTCGTCAAACAGGCGAGAGAAAACGCGAAAAAAACAAAGTGACGTTGAGCCGAAAATTGGAATGAAAATCTTGTTCCACTACCCACCTGCACTTCCTTCCATCTAATCCTATGATCCTAAAAGTTTTCCACAAATCTTTTCCCACCGAAAGGAAGCCCAGAAAATGCCCAGGAAGAAAAAAACGAAAGCGAGGCAAGAAGAGCGAAAGAAAAGGGGAGGAGAGAAAGCGAAAGGTAGAAGGAGAGAGGGCAGTAAAACTTGTTCTGCGCATGCCCGATCTTGGAAAGCTAATATTAAGCATCAGGAACAGAAGGGAGCGATGAACTCCACCAGCAAACAGAGTTTTGGACAGTTCTGGTTCTTTTGGCTAGAATCTGGCCAGAAAACGGCTCGACGAGTTTTAAAAGGTGTTTTTCGGCAAAATGCTCGGAATTCAATGGGTTAATTTGCTCGTAAAAAACGACCGCGATACTTAGGAGGTGATGAATCCTGCGGTTCTCAGATATACCGATTGTGAAGACCTAATAGATAAATAAATGAAATAGTAGCTAACTAGAAACATAATAAAAAAAATGAACCGACAACTTCCATATGTTCGTCCCCATTTTTCTTCTTAATGTTATTTTAATTGATTATATATTTTTTTCACATCGTTTCTCAGTTGGGAGTGCCAAACATTTCAGTGCTAAATTTTGAACACTTCATGACCTTGCCAATGTTTGTCAGCCCGGCTTATATCAAGGCTTGCTTCATCTGAAGTATGGCTCAATCATTTCCGTGAGATTCAGTTGTATATTGTGTCAATCTCGTACCCAGAGTCCTCAGGCTCTTTGGCCAGCGGTTAGTCGCCAAGAGAGACTCTGGAATAATGGGAAAAAAATCAAATTTTTTGATTGACTGGCCCGTAACGGTTTCCATTGTTTTACCCCAGATTTTCTGGGAAAATGGCGGTCCATTATCCCAGAGTCTCTCTGGGCGTCCACACGCTGACCAAACAGCCCGAGGACTCTGTGTACGAGATTGATATTGTGTGTACACGGTATTCAAAATAACGATAATGGATGAGTGTAATGAATGCGCACCATGCTGAGTTGCCTATTGACAATTTGTTAGTCTGTTGGGGGCAACTAACAAAATCTCTTGACATAATATTGTTCCAAACGAACTTCCCTGGCCGCAGGCAACAAGCTCTCACGTCAAAACAAAAAGACTTGAAGTGAAAACTCAATGCTTGAAATGCAAAATTTCGACGAAGACGACAAGATTTACATTCGGATAAAGATCCAACGAAACAAGCCGTATTTAATTCCACGACCTTTACCAAAGTCTATTTTTCAGCTGGTATTTATTAACACTTGTTGGTTGGAATATGTTTCATAGGTCTTTTGTGAAGAGAAGTATGCATCAACAACATTTCCTACACGTTCAAGCTAAGTAAGCTTCTTGTCTGTGATTTCCCTCAAAATAATTGTCATAGGACTTTCTTCCGCTTTCGCCTTCCCCGGTTTCTTTTTCAACTTTACTTTTGTTTAAAATACCTCGATCGTCTGTTCTGTATATCTTCTCAGTGCGGTTATTCGCCGCATTTTCATATGCCTTTTATAATAATGCAATTATTAATTCTAAGGCAGACGATTTGTTTTTTTATACGACCTATAATGAACACGTAATGCAGGAGCGAGTCGGTACGGGCCGACTGTACTTTTCGTGTAGCCGTAACTTACGAATCAAGGTGTTAACGAGGCCCTTGCCAACTGTGTTGGTATTGCCGGTGCCGAATCGTTGACTGGAATACTCAGTTTCCGGGGGACAAACTGACTCAGTCCGTTGTGTGCGGTAGCGATCAACTGGATATGAGTTACTGACTCATTTCGAACTTAATTTTCAGGAGCTTGTTTTCTGACGCCCATCTACGAAAAACAGTAAGCGATATGGTCTGGTCACGTTCGCAGGCCTGTTTGCTCCGCTCATCTCCAGACGCTTCGCCTCTAGTAATTGCTGTATCATACAAATAGTCTGTAACCATGCAAAAGGAAATATTGATGTTGACTTATTAATTGTAACGTTTGCTAATTTCTCACTCGATCTTTAACAGCTAAGTAGCGTTCCAAAATCGCACGCCAATCAATCAAACTTTGTCATTAATTTGGAGTCGACAATTAATTGTTTCACCTTTTCTAATTTTCCGTGTTGCAGAGTGAATTGAACACGAAAGTGGGTACGTTGAATGGTGTCGAAATCCGCCATAGGTACCGATCATCCTTTCTCGTCCATATGTCAACCTATATTAAGATTAATTAAAACTTCTAACCTTCCCTCTCAGAGGCATCTCTCGGAATCTGATTATAATCTTTCACTCCATCGTTTTCGGCAATACCATCATCGTCGTTTTCAGTCGTCTTTCTCGGACCTGCTCTTTCTTCTGAAGTAACGTCTTGTTGCTCGTCTGGGTCCTCAGACAGGGAGATTTTGTAACAATTGCAAGCAAAAAGGACTGCAAAAAGAATTGCGAATCCTAATTTGAACATCATTTGCCCGTTGAGTTTGGATTATAGTCACCGACAGTTTTACTACAATAGTTCAGGGTTTTCACGTCGGTTACAATTTAATCGCAGGGACTTTGCCTTTATTTTTCGAAGTGGAATTAAATGAGGTAAATATTTGAAGAAACTGGTATTGTTTCATGTTGAAAAGGAAGCAAAGGTCGCAAAGCATGCTCCTAGTTCGTAACAAAACCAAGCCATTCGCTCGAGACGTCGTGGCGTTAACATTAGGGACCTTAAGCAACCACGACGACGACGGCAACGAAAACGTCATTTGAAAATATAACTTCTCGTTTTTGCAACTCTTTCGCGATTATTCCAATTTGTTTAAGTTGGAAAATGCTGGCGATATGTTCAGGAACTAAATTACTGTGAACGATGTCGAAGTAAGGAAAAAGATAGAAAAATTGTCGTCATGCGCTCACGTTCTCAAGAAAACATACGTTTTACATTTTGGTACATTTCCTTGCCGTCCTCTGCAAAAATAGAACGTGAAATAACCCAATTTATGTTTTCTCGAGAACGTGAGCGCAAAGATTCCCGTCGGCGCTGCGTAAAGTATTTAAATTTCTTGTGTGAACGTCGAAAGGAGCGGGTTCTCGCAAGTTGCGCCATTTTCTTGAAACGTTTGATGCAGCTTGTACTTTCAATAGTCCACGGTATTATAAAATATACGAATCGTGTGCTTTGAAAGTTTGAGAAGGCAAAATTATTTGGTTCTGGCCGTATGGTAAGAGTCCCACACATATAATTTGAATATTGATTACATTACAGTCAAACCCGATGTTAATTTGACGGCAACCTTTCAAATTTCCGCCGCAACATTGGTAATTTGATTGACAGTTTGAGTGGAGCAAGTGGGCTTCAAGAAAATACTGATCCCCCGTTTACTGATCCCCCAGAATTTATCCTTGAACTTGATTCGGCCTCAAATTAGTTTTTATTTCGTTGTTTTACTTTTTCCAGTGAATTTTATAGGAGATCAGTAGGGGGATCAGTAAGGGGATCAGTAGGGGATCCGTGTTTTGTCGAAGCCCGGAGAAAGTTGCAACCGGCGCGAGCAAGTTGCTCAGTTCATTTCGTACCTCGCGCTTACGACTTGTTGTGATTTTAAAGTTCTGCTGCGGTATTTTGAGTATAGTTGAGTTGAGTTGCGAGTTTCTTCTTTGAGGAGCCACTCAGCAACTACAACGAGCTTCTCACACCCGATCGCGATCGCGTGAAAAAAGCTATTTCAGTTCTTCAAGGCGTAAACAACGATCGACGGCGCGGGTTGCAACTTGCTCCACTCAAACTGTCAGTCAAATTACCAATGTTGCGGCGGAAGTTTGCAAGGCTGTCATCAAAAGAACATCCGGTTTGACTGTAAGCCTCTCGTGCTCCAGGCTCCTAAGGTATCATCACCTACCACACCCTCACATTTCACGAAGGCAAGGTAGTGAGGAGAGTGGGCGCGGCGAGTCGATGCACACAACATAATCTCCTCTCCGAATTTACGATTGACTTTTCAGAAACTAGAGAACAAATAAAAAAAAGTTGCCATGTTATTTGGACTGGATTTTTACCCGGAACTACCGCTAGTAGGAACGGCTTCTTACCACTAGACCACTGAAGAACAAGATGACAGGGGATTGTACAAATAGATATTTATTAGAGTCTGGCATAGAATATCACTGATCTACAATGATTAGGCCTCAGCATCTATTTTAAATGATAAGCTTTTTTGGAAAGGGGCTCCATCAACAGATAGCGTGAATTCAACCCACAGAAAGACGAACCAGGCAACCTTCCACACGATCACACAAATGAAGCTGGAAACGTACCCCATCATCAGCTAATAAAGATTTCGTGATGCGTTTTGTCACCAATCGAAAATTGAACTGCCCAATTCTACACCTCGAAATCTTGATCTAAATCCCCGGAACATTCAGGCCTATTTAATCACTAATGCCTCACAAATAGTACGCTAAAAGCCACTGATTGGGCACTAAGGCCACGTGGTAGCGGGCATTACCCTTAAATCTACCAAATAAAGTTTGAGCCTGGGCATTAGCAGCCACGGACAGCTGTTTCGGCCTTGTTAGGCCTCATCAGCATGGCATAGCTAATACCAAGGCTCAAGTATCCACATGAATAAAACAGCAATGAAAATGTGGCTTGGAGTTACTAAGGCCAAAAGTCACACAGTCAGTTACAACAAATCAGACTTTAATCTCCTTCAAACAATTGCAATGAATCACTTTATATATTTTCAAACTCATTTTCGGAAGAAGATACTGAACTCTATTCTATATGACTTGAAACCGATATAGGAAACTCAAAAGCCTCCTTCAAAAATCAAAGTATACCCGGTCGGTGTTACGTACACGTGCACTGGCAAACTAAGAATAATAATTAGGAATGATGCATTTCCAAGCCAAAAAATTGTTCCCGCGAACTTTCTTGAACAGTCACCAGACCTTCAGTCAAGGTTTGAGTAAGAATGTCACTGTGACCTCTGAACAGAATATTGAAAAAAAATTACCTTACCGCGCTTACATCTACACAATGTAAAAAACTGACCCAAGTTTTATAACCTCAAAATAATCCAAGAGTCAAACTCCCTCATGAGCGTCAGTAATAATCGCAACGCCCAAAAGTAACTAAGTTTGCAGATTTCAACATAAAAATGGGCAAAAACAAAGGTTTCTCAAGATAATTCTTAAATCATAATTTTTAACCAGCGAGAAAGAATTTATTTATGTGATATCAAAGTGATATAATATCTATTCAAAAATCTGAATGCGATGGTTACAATAGTCCGACACAGCTATTCTACCATCACTAAGCAGTGCAGTAGATAATGGCCAATCAAACTCTCCTAAAGAAATTTCCCCTCCTTACTGAAAACTTTTACACAGTGTCCACTAAAGTCTGACACTATAAGATAGCTGCCATGTTGGATACAGTGAATGGACATGGCGAAAGAGCCCTCTGTGCCAATTCTACGCAAAATTTCACCGTCAAGTGAAAAGATCTTGATTACTTTGTCATCTGTGTCAGCAACAATAATGTTGCCATCAATGTCAATAGACAAACCACGAGGATTCTTAAGCTGGTGATCAAGACTTCCTTCTCCTCCAAACTGGCCAACATACCCACCCTGATCAGTAAACAGCTGAATTCGGTGGTTAGTACTGTCCACCACTATAATGTTATCTTCATGAAACGCTACTCCACGAGGATGGTGAAACCTTCCCTGTTGACCACCATTTCCTCCAATAGGTCTCAGGAAAGTGCCATTACTGTCAAAAGCCTGAATCCTATGGTTATAAAAGTCAGTCACTGCAATCTCATTTTTTTCATTTACTGTTATCCCCCAAGGACGGTTAAGCATTCCAACAGACGAACCGAATTCTCCAAAAGACACCACGGGCTTGAACTGTCTGGGTTGGACTTGAACCTCAAAGGGACTGCCATGGACATGTTCTCCATTCACCCTCACTGATGCCTGGCATTTTCCGGTTTCTTTGGCAAAGTATCTGATCTTGTAAGTGCCATCTTTGTCATCTTGGACTTGCGCTATAGTCGCACAGTCATGTCCCTGACGATTTCTGATTTCCACTGTTAGACAGTCACGCTCTTCGTAACATTGTTCTCCTTCAGCGTTCCTTGTTGACACATCAATCTGTGCTTCAAGTCCAACAATCGCTTCACTGATTCCTTTCCCTTCAACACTTGATTGCTTCGGTGTGGTGCGGGTGGGAAAAATTTGGAGACAGCCTATTTGTTCAGCAATTACGTGACTCATCAACTGTTGATTATTCTCGAAACCAAAACTGGGAAAGCTTTTGACGTCAAGGTTACTTGTCTCTTCGACTTCTTCCTGTAATATTTTGTCTAGAAGGTCGTTTGGCGGCATGATTTGAGCGCTTGTGCTACGCTTCAAAAGTATTTCGCTTTCTTGGATGGTGGCCGCGTGCATTTTCACTTGTTCTTCAAACTCGTACCTTTGTATCTCCTGACTCTCGAGCGACTCTTTCACTTTGTTTTCCACGTCATCAAAGATTTCCATCTTTTTCCCTTCGATGGCGGCAAAAATGATGTCAAAAAACTGCTGCACGTCTCTTTTCACTCTTGCAGCGTGTTCTTTAATTTTGACACAGTTTTCATCGAGTTTTGCGATTGGCGTCTTCTGCCTTTGCGCTTTTCCTTCCTGAAGTTCAATCGCTGACATGACTCTTAACTTGCGTTCTTTTGCAGCTGCTTCCAAAAGCATCTTAGCGTGACCGTCGTGATCTGTCAAAGCCGAAGCATTGCAAATGGCAACTTCACATACAGTGCAACAGAACTCTAACTCTTTCTTCTCGTAGCCTGGTTTTCCGCAAAATGCCGGCCGATTTAAAATGTTCCCAAAGTCTTCATCTTGAAAGTCTTTCAAAGCCAGCGCATGGTGTTCTTTATACGTTTTGATTCCATTATATAGAAGCAGACAATCATCACACCAGAACGAACAACATTGGAAGCAATAAGAGCTTTCTGTGATTCTCTGCACATGAAATGGTTTCTCGAATTCCGCTCGTCTCTTGAACCCTTTGCAGGCAGTGAAGGCAAAAGCTGTGCAAGGAAGGCAGCTGTTTTGGATCGGTGATTGTGGCCATACACATAGAACAGAATACTTCTTCATGAAGATTGTGCAACAAAGTTTGAATATCCATGATAAATGCAGGAAAACGCTAGGATCTCTATCAAAACACCCTAAAGCAATGAAGCCTTGTGAGTCATGTGATCTTTGGGTTTATGATATCGACCAATCAGGGAGTCTGAATTGAAGTGTGTTGACGCTGAAGGCCTTGATTCTAAGAAATGCAAAAATATCCTGATTTCTCAGAATTGCTAATAGCGGTCACGTATCTTCTCAGTGAAACTGCTTACTTTGATAGGTGCTGCCATTAATCTCTCTTGACCTGGCGTGGGTGGTGGACGGTGAAAGAGTCGTTTTCACACAACCCAAAGTCCAGCCGTCCAGAAACCAATAAGTTTTCGACGAAAATTTCGACAGAAGTACGTTGTTCTTAGAGTTGTTTTCTGAGCTCGACAGATTTTTTTGGCTTGCATTCTCAAGGCGTCAATGGTCTCCGGGGTCATCTTAAGAGTCAATATGGCGGGACTATCACCGCCATCTTGAAAATGGGATAGCCCAGGGAACGAGTTTGATTTAGGAAATCTTGCCTGACCAATCAGAGCGCCATTTTTCAATTTTGACTATACGGGGACTTAAAGGAAGCTAAGCCGGTACTTTTCAACTCGAATCGGCCGAACGATCTTGATGAGTGATTGAATTGTAAGTATTTATATTTAATTTCCCAACAAGAGGCTACAATTAGCCTAAACTCGGGCTTGCAAAAAACAGGATTGTATCCCTAATTTAGCACTTAACAAAAGAATAGAGAGAAGTCTGTCTTTCTTACATCGGACGCATTGCGTTTAGCTTGTGTTGGAGTCTATTTCTTTGCAGTGTATATCCATAGACCCCTATCAGATCAACATATATTCCTTTAAAATTACAAAATTGCTTTACAGCTCAACCATTGAGAACAATAATAATAACACTTGTAAAAAATATTTATAAAAGAAGAGGAAAAATGCCTGCGATAGGTGCCACTAGTAGAAGTTGAACCCGTGTTGGTTACATTAGGGCCAGTAACAATGACCTCTAGACCACTGAGGTTCAGCATAGCTAATGAGGTAAAAATAGGTTATTTATTGCAAAAAAACTAAGCACACTTGTTTTCTGCTAAGTGTTTGAGAAAGGAAACGCTTATCAAACGATGTAGGGTTTTTTTCGCCCAGACGTTAATGGAGTCTCGGTGAAATGTGTGGAGAAAAAATAATCTGTTTACAAATACGTCATATGAAACATAAGAAAGAGAGTAAGGTTTCTGCGGTCAGATTCACATCACGCAAATAAAAACTAAAATCGCTTATCATTCAAAAACTAATTTCCAGAAATTGAGATACTGTGGAAAAATTGTAAATAAACTACCTATCAAAGTCTCAGGGGTGAATGATATCCCGTACTTGAGTTATTCAACAAAATGAACCACTCAAAATTAGATTCATGGAGCCGCCACGGGGAAACACGGCAGTCTAATTCAAAACATATGGACATCAGTTTGGTCATGTTAAAAGTATTCTTCTCGCCGTTGAACTTGCAAACATTCGTATAGACACCTCTCTCAACATATTAGTCGTTCAGACTTCAAAGACACAAGGTGAATCGACGTTTTCCGATACGTGACAACAGGCATCATTCTTGCTGTTGTGAGTTGTTATTATAGTTCGCGCCTGCGCAGAAACGCCGGAAGTGCCTTTTGCTGAAATGAAACACTACGACAACGAAAAATGAAGCCCATTTTAAACCTCGGGCTTTTTACTAGCCCGAATAATAAATGGAAAGAGATCATTAGTTGATCAGATAGCTGTTTTTCTCAGATTCAACAACTACCTTGCTGTACCCTATTGGAAGAAAGACGTTCGCTGCGTTCAAATGGTTGCCACTTTAGGGATAAACAGCCAGCAAAGGTTCTCGCGCTTGTTTACCCCCCTCCCCCCCACCGCATTGATTCAGATTTCTATTCCTTAAATTTTGATGACAATTTCTTCTGCTTGAAAAAGAGCTCTACCAATTAAAAGATTACAACTCTTTCTAACTTACGGATTTCCACATGTGCTTCGTTTTCTCGGAACGCTGAACAATCTCGCGTGAGACCCCAATAGAGAGTTTTCTTGCAGGCTAGCAACACTTGGCATAGACGGATGGATGCTGCTTTATTTTACCGTCACAGCACATGTCCCGTTGATCATCGCGTATGCATGTTTCTCACAGCACTGAGGACTGCGGATAGGTCTTTGTGGTAGCGTATTATGACAGCAGATGTGTGAGCATCTATATGCTACCTTATCCCCGCGGGATACTCCCTTATATGGGCTATATAGGTATGAAATATAGACGGCACACTGATCCTAGCGACGTATATGACAAAAATGAAATAAAACCTATTTAAAGAATAAATTATTTGAAAACAAATTGCCCTATATTTCGGTTTGCAATACAAACCTTCCTCAGGGTCTGAGTGAAAAAAATATGTGAAAAGAAAACCGTTACAAACAAAAAGTTAAAATAAAATACGTGACAGTGATTGGTAGTCTATGAGTAAATAAATGTCAGACGTGTCACTGGCGTGCTTCATACGTTCTGTTTATGCCAAACGGATGAAACGTTTTGGCTTTGTTTATTAAATGAGCCTCTCTAGCCTTTCTGACTGAGTCACGTTTGCTGCGTATGAGTTCTATCGGGATGAGGCGGACGTCGTTAATAGAATGGCCAGCTTGGTTGAAGTGTATTGATACTGGTGTAGTTGTGCTGAGTTATTGGTGATTCAGGATAGAACGTCGGTGCGGCCCCAAAGGATATGGTATTTTAGATGTTTTGGTCTGAAATATGGTATCGATTTTGACCATTTTGGTCTGAAATAAGGTATGGTTTGTGCACGCTAGTCTTGAATTGGATATGTTATTTTCGAAGAGGCTACTTCTTCATCATTAGGTCTGAAACAGGGTAGGGAATTGAAAATCGCAGATTTTGGTCTGAGATAAGGTAAGGGTTTCAGGAAGCGGGCCGCACACCTCCACCCAATTTTTCTGGAAGTACCCCCTCCCGGGTACCTTACCCTCACAGCAATCTTGTACCCAGAGTCCTCGGGCTCTTTGGTCAGCGGGAGGGCGCCCGGAGAGGGTAGGTACGTGGTGTTTCACGTAATGTAATTATCATTTAGAGGTTTGATATAGACGTTATTCATAAATGGCTGCCTATTCATTATTCTTTTGTCTTTGTGCAAATTAGCCTACCAAACCTCGTCACCATGTGCTAAATTAAAAAGAATACTTGCACTAATATGAGGCTTGGTAGGCTAATTTGCACAATAACAAAGGAAAAATAAAACAGCCGCCATTTATGAATAAGGTCTATAGCCAAGTAGAATTGCTCTACCAATCAGAACACTTTGACAATTTGATTTAAAACACCACGTACTAAGGCCGGAGAGACTCTGAGATAATGGAATTAAAGGATATTTTGATTGGTCGCCTGTATAACAATAGCTAACCAAACCGGAAACCCAGTAACTGACTTCCTCGTTTTGGAGGGAGATTTGAAATATCAAACTCGAATCTTTTTTTTATTTGTGTGACTGTTATTTTTCTGTTGCCCCAGTTTTGGCTTAACTGCAGAATACCATGCCACTCCAAAACACATCTAGAATGTGTGGCTACGCGGTTACGCGGCTACGTGAAGCTCGCTAACACATGAACATACCTCGTTCTTTCCATGCGCCGAAACAAGGGTCTTACACGCGACTTTTGTCTCTTTATCCTAGATAAAAAAACCCCCCCGCATTTTTCGCCGCATAAACAACCAAAAATAATAACTATGGTGATTTGAATTCAACCAATGAACTTTATTGCATTGTAATACATTTTGCTTCAGTAACTCCAAAACTGCTTTCATTAAATACAAACTGAATATTTCAAATAAACAGTACTCGCTACACGAGGCATCGTCCTCGGCGTCAAAACTGTGTCATATAAACTACTACACATGCAATTAAAACAACTCAAATCTCAACGGCGGGGCTAAAGTACAGGTCACACTCGATAGGTCAACGTACAGGTCACCATGCTACAGATGAATAAAGAAGCCCAAAAGTGTCTCCTAGCCCTAATCACTATCCAAATTAAATTTTCTTTTAGAATGAGGAGAAACAGTTTGGCTTAGTTACCAATCAGTAAAGTAGTGAACTGTATCTGTGACCTGTGGAATATGACCTCTCAACGTCTTCAAATTCATTCTGACACTGTTCGTCTCTCCAAGTCTCTCCAAGCATGCACACTAAGAACGGAACCCCAGATTTTCTAGGAAAATGGAGTCTTTTATCCCAGAGTCTCTATGGGGTCCACCCACTGACCAAAGAGCCCGAGGACTCTGGGTACGAGATTGCCCTCACCGCTGAAGCATTCTCGTTTATTGTAGGGACGAGTCCCGCAACACGCGGGTCTGCCCGACGGTTTGCGCTCAACTGAACTTCCACAGCACATTTGATTAATCTGCCAATCAAAGGCATACTTCCCGCAATCAATTTAGAAGGGAGCTACCGGGTCTTTTGGGAAAAGGTAAACTATCACAGCACTTGTAACATCGGTAATAGTAGATTTGAGACCCACAGCAAGCTTTATATATAGAGCGTTTTCAGTCACACAAAAAAATAAAATCATCAACCATTCAATAGATAAAGTCAAGAAATTGTGACAGAAGAGTAATAAATAAACAACATGCCAAAGTCTCAGGGCCGTGCGATATCCCGTACTCGAGTTATTCGGCAAAATGTACCACTCAAAATATGATGGCGGCCGGAAACGAGTTAAAACATATGTTTCGTACTTTAGCTATCTCAAAGGCTTTGTTCTCTCTGTTGATATTTCAAACATTCACATAGACGCTTCTCTTGCCATGTTGGCTTTTCAAACCTCAAAACCACGCGGTGAATCGATGTTTTCAGGTAGATGACATACTTGTGAGCAGACATCTTTATGTCACGCACTGTGAAAAGCTCTAAAATTCAAACTGCTCCATACTGCTCTATTTTTAAAACAAAGCAAGTTACCGAGCTGAAAACCATGCAAGTAAATACATTTCTAAAATGTCTTTTACGTGATGAAGATAAAAATGCAAAAGTCTGTTTACTTTTGAATTTTAGTTTTTTATGTCGTCACGTGAAAACCCTCATTAAGCGGCATTCTGTAACGGCGCCACGGCAGCATTTGGGCCATCCTGGATCGTAACTTCTGATGTCACATCGATCGCGATAATGGACCTGTCACTGTAACTCCCCCCTCCCCTACAACGGGAAAATATAGGGCATGGGTGGGGCTTTGTGGGGTCTTTTACTCTTTGCCTTTCCCGAGAGGGTGGGGGATTAATTAATTTTTGTTTTTGAGTTGCCTTCCCAGAGAGGAGGGGGATTGGTACATTTTAGCCTTTGCTTTGCCCTATTGGATGGGGGACAAATCTGATAGTAAAGGGAACTGCTATGTGGTTAAAGCATCTGGATGGCATCAGAAAAAGAAGAGTACAAGGAGCAAAAAAAGGCAGCAGCAACGAGAGCAGCAAACAAAGATAAGTATGCAATTGAATATCCAGACGTTGTTGTCATTCCAGAGTATGAGTCTTGTATAAACTATCAATCGACAATGTTGAACAGGTTGGTGTTTTATTCATTTAAGTTCCAGTTGTGGAGATAAAGACTGCAGAAGATTACATTCATGATGGATCATCTTCATCTTGTGATGGTGAGTTTATATTAATTTGCAGTTAAACTTCAATCCTCAACTTATGACGTCCTCCATCATTGGTAATAAAGTGCTTTGTTTCCCAATACATTTTATAGAATCAGATGATGGTTCAGGAGATCATGTGACATTATTTGTCCCTGTGGACTGCCAGATCGTGAGGAAAACATAATAGGATGTGGTAGTGTGCATTGCAGAGTGAAGTGGTACCATTTTTCGTGTGCAGGGATTGATATAAAGAATGTTCCAGTGGGAGAATGGCTGTGCATTTCCTGCCTGAAAAGACATAATGGACTGCTTTGTTTCCCACTGGGATTTGACAAACAAAGAGCTTTCATCATTTAAAATGGAGTTTGACTAATGGTCGTGGTCGTGGGTACAAGTCGTGGGTCGTGGGTGTGGGTGTGGGTGTGGGTGTGGGTGTGGGTGTGGGTATAAGTCGTAGGTAAAATTATAGTATATTTTTGAGGCATGAGTCGTGCGTAAGGGTCATGATTTGACAAAACATTTCATGCAAAGCGAGCCGCAGAAATCTTGCACAGCATGAAGTCAGTAAAGTGTGAGTTAAGGAAAACACCTTTGCTCAGGAAACGTGAGCAGCCCCCCCCCCCCCCCCCACCGCTTCAGAAAACATCAAGTGATGGGGGGATAGGGACAATAAAATTCAAGTAAGG
>JAEMWC010000746.1:290000-292500 GCA_016490735.1 Pachyseris speciosa | reverse complement strand
TGTCTTCCTTTAATGTATAGATGGAAACTTTTATCTTCCATCTTTTTAGCCTTAAAAAGTAACATTTTCCACCCAATATTAACGGATTTTTGACGCGGTTAAGTATGTCAACAAGTCCGTCAACGCATGAGCGATCTTAGACAGAGTTGTAATGTTGTATGGGTAGTGGTCATGTGTGCTCCTCACGAATACTGTTACTCAAATTTTGACATCTTCTTTAACCCACCGAAATCAATCTGTGCAAATGTTAAATGTTAGCTAGTTTAAAATGAATGCTTTTTTTACCTAACAGTCTGTTAGAATGCACTACAATCGAATTTGCAAATTCTGACCGTTTCCCTGTGAGTTATTGAAGTTTACTAGTTGCCTCAGGGCAACAGTTGTTCAGAGACGGATTATTTGCCACAAATAGCTGAATTGAGCTGCTCGAGAGGGGAGTTTTGGTATTATTTTTCGTGTCAGTGTGAAGTCTGGTATCAGAGCAGGGCCTTTTGATAATTTCAGACTGACAGTCATCTGAAAGAATAGCTACATGAAGTCAAATTTATAGGACAGTGCATATGCAAATAAAGGGCTTATCGAGAATTATAACATAAAGACAAGCGAAGTGCGTGTATGTGGAGAGGTCAAGGACATGCAGTGAAAGTCTTGAACATTGAATTTTTTATTTTTCAGTGATAATGGCTGATTTTCGTAACTTCTTTCACTTTCTTTGTTTTTCTCTCCACTTTTATTAACTTTAGAATACTAACTCTACTTACAATACTTAAAATACTAACTTAAACTACTAATCTAATTTGCAAAACTAAGATCTCTTACAAGTTACAGTTACACATAATGGATTACAATATTAAATTAAATGCTGCTACTAACGAAGTAAAAAGGAAAAAGAGACTTACAATGGGTTACAGTTGCACTTACGATTATAAATACGATGCAAAAATCTATTTGTAATGCAAAACTTCAATTAACTGGGGATAGTACCCACTTTTTCTTAAAGACGTTTGTGTTATTGATCTTTCTTTCGGTTTCATATTTGATGACTATTTTACTTTGAAATCCTTGGATTTTGGGTCGAATTTGGGTTCTTCTGCAGTCCCATAGAAACAGTTTCCCAATTATTATAAAGTAATTCAGTAGGTTAAGTAAAGGGCATGGTTTAGATATTATTCCAAATAAAACATCTCTAAGAGTAAGATGAATTTGCTGATTTGAGAGTTGGTGCCAGTAACCTCGAAATTCATTCCAGAACTGCCTAACAAAAGAACACTGGTAGAAGAGGTGGTATAAGGTTTCCGATTTCTGCCTTGCAAAATGAGCACAGATCGTCCGTTTTGAAGCCTATTTTATGTAATTTAGAATTTGTGTATAAAATAGAGTTAATCACTTTGAACTGAAATCCTTTTACATATGATTCAAGTACAACAGAATGTGACAGAGTGAATATTTTTTCTCAGCTGATCAAACGAGAAATTAAAGTCATTCTGCAAATTACGAACGATATTCATTCGCTGTGCTTTTTTGCTTATAAGTAATGACTAATAGTCATTTGATTTCTTTTTCCTGACATCAAATACGTTTTTATCAATTGGAAATAATGGAGAGGCTGTAGATGGACAGGGAATAGTAATTTTTAAAGAGGAAGGTATTGAATGTCGAAGGCCAGCCCATTGCAAATATTAAAAACAAACTAACTAATCTTCTTAGAAATGCCAAGAGGCTCTATTTTGAAAATCAAATTGAAATAAATAAGACTAACATCAAGCAGACGTGGAGGATTTTGAATAATGCAATAGGCCATCATAAAAAGAAGAAGTTGACATACCCGTTAGTAGCTGAAAATGGTGAAAGCATTAACAGTAAAGAAATAATTGCCAACAAATTTTGTAAATATTTCACAAACATCGGTCCAAATTTGGCTGAGAAAATAGCCCCTGCCTCCAAGTCGTTCCAGGATTTTATAAGCAGTGTGCCCTCAGACTCTCTGTCAACTTTCACTCATGTAACCGCTGAGGAACTCAAAACAATAACAAAAGGTTTTAAAGACGGTAAGGCCCCCGGACCTGATAACGTTCCAATTTCTATTATCAAAAAAAACACTCGACCTCATCTCAGATCCGCTGTTATCAATTATTAACCTATCTTTGTCATCAGGAGTTTTTCCAGATAGACTGAAAATATCTAAAATTATTCCTATCTTTAAATCTGATAACGCTAGCTTAGCACAAAACTACCGACCAATTTCTATACTTCCTGCCTTTTCTAACATTTTCGAAAGAGCTGTTTATAATCGTATATTTCAATTCTTAGTCGATAATGACATATTATTTAAACATCAATTCGGTTTCCGTCCTGGCCACTCTACTTCCCACGCTTTAATTAATTTTATGAACAAAGTCGCCAACGCCGTTGACTGTCAAAAATACTTAGCTGGAATATTTCTTGACTTATCAAAAGCCTTTGATACCCTAGATCACGCAATACTATTATCTAAATTGGA
>JAEMWC010000746.1:267500-285000 GCA_016490735.1 Pachyseris speciosa | reverse complement strand
CTTTTGTTATCTGTCCTTAGGGATTTTGCTGTTCGGTGACGCGAACTTAGACTCGGGTTAAGTCGGATCCAGTTCGCAAATTTTCAGTGATGACATTTTGTTCCCCACGGGAGCCTACTAGGGAAAACACAGACAGACTAGCAGGGAGTGAGTTAGTAAATGCATGACGCTTCCGTCGAAAAGATGTTGAGTTACACGTCCAGTCCTACCGTGTATCGCCCAACTCCAGCACACAGAAAATAAAGAAAATATGCATGAAATCCTTACGACGTATTTTATCAGTGAACGGAATTTATTTCAGTCATGTTATTGCGAGCAAGCGTTCTCCGAATGCCGGGAGCGATCAGTTTTCCATTCGCGTTAAATTTGTTTTGTTTTAATTTTTTTTTACTTTGCCCGCGCGACGCCGTTTTAAAATAAACTGGGGCAGGCAAAAAAAGACCTGATCCGGGAGATCGGCTCTTTATGAAAAGAAATGAAAGAACACTGCGTGCGTGTCTTTAGCCACTGACGCAAGGAATGTAAAAGAAACAACGCTGTTGTTGTCATGCCTCAGGAACAAAGAAAGTGTGATTTCACACCTTTTTACGTTTGAGCGATGTCGCTTTTTGGAAAGCGCAGATAGTTTGAAAGAGCATTTATCGTTCGTTTCGCGCACAAAGCGACAGATGACAACGTGAAAACAATGTGCTCATCAAGTTTAAAAAAAAAAATCTCTACCCACAAATTATTAAGAAAACCACCAAATCACAAAGAATGCGCTTTCAGCCTTACACTTTGCAATGCTAAAGACGTCTTTGAAATGAGAGTGTTATTAACAATTGCCCCTTAGGCTTTGTCTCATTAAACGTCAACCAACAATTTAATAAATGCAAATATTTCAAATCCGCTGAACAGTCTGCGCGGTTTTGTTTTATGGATTATCAATCAATTCACAATCATTGACGAAAATTTCAAAATTAAATGTGCGTGCCACTACAAGATGGTTTTAAATCACCACCCGCCCGCCAACATCGCGACCACAACTTTAAGTTATCATTCTACCCGCAACGTAAACTAGTAATTTTTAGACATTTTAATTAATTTTAATTATGTTCTTTAAAACTTTCTGTGCCCCGTCCGAAAAGTGAGGTCACTCAAACGTAAAAAAGTGTGAAATCACACTTCCTTTGTTCCCTTCGGCCTGCGGACAACATATTTTCTTTCATATTCATTGCGCCAGTGGCTGTGTATTTTAAGACGGCGTCAAATTTTAAAATCGCTTTGCACGTTATAAATGGAGTTAAGGAAAAGGAGCGAAAGGGAAAAGCGGAGGATTTGAACTTTGATTCACTGTTAGAGTTCTTGCCATGATAACGTGCCAACTTAACAGACACTTAAATGATTCGACTGTGAACTAGCCGTTTGTTAGTCAAATACAAATGTAACTTCCAAGTTTGATTGCGAAAGCGCTACTGCTCTTCCCAGTAGATCACGACACCCACGGATTTTTTTTTGTAATGGTTCATGAGTGTTCGAAAAGTTTTTATCAACATTCAGAGTCGTTTTATTGAAACTATTATGCGTAATTTTTCGCTTGGTTACTGTCCAGACCTCGCTCTTCTTGTCACAAACTTCCCCAACCCACCCCCTTTAGATGTGTCCAAGCTGCAACAATCGTTACAAGACCCTCCCCCACAAAGGCAGTGTTTGTAACACTTATCGCTTCCGAAGATATTTGAATTTCGCGCTCGGTGAGCTGGCTACGCGTCGGTGATTCCTAACCTTTGTCTTGCGAACAATAGAAACCCTTTCCTTCAAACAATAGATAAGGACATAAAAGGAGTGAAAGCTTTACTTATTTTTCCGCCAAATCCTAACCAAAAGTTTGATACGAAGGCACAAGGCGGGTATGGAATAAAGGTAAAAAAAGGCTTTACAGGTTATATTTTGCGTGATTATGGTTATTTTCTCGATGCTCGCGTCTTTGTATCTAAACTGTGCGTAAATAATGCAGAGAATATATACTTAAATTGGCTAAAAGGCAATTTATTACACCGAGGTAGGCAAACGAAAAGATTTCATATTGAAGAAAGATTTGCTTTTATTTCTCTGAAATACGCGTACGTAGAAATTTTTACTGAACCCGATTCCACACACAGCTGTACGCTTTGAGCTGTTTGTGTTTACTTGAGCATAAATTAATTTTGTCAAAGTTGTCAGTTGCGTGAAAACGCGTCTCTCTCGTTATCAGTTCAATAGTTCACAATGAATTTTATCTCTTTGGAAAGCCAAAAATACGGGCTATTTGAATTTGGAAAGCAGTTTGCAGTAACTAAGAAGAAAAACTTGAAATATTTTTGTTTGCGGTAAACCACAAATAACTCATTTAAAAATATTCACAGCGACTTGAACTGATAAAATTTCTCGCCTTTGTAAAAGTAAGACGTTTGTAACTAGCCTTTTACCCGGCGTTGTGTAATAATTTTTGTCTGTCCGGGAAGCTAGAAACATATCCTATTTAAATTCCGAAACTATTATTCTTTTAAAAGGAAAATAAAACCACCATTTGCGTACGGTTACTGCTACGTTTGAGAACCGGAAACTGCCTAACGTCGCTTCCAGTAGAAAAGTATGCAATCTTTTGAATAACTTTCCTTCTGTATAATATCACCTTATGAGCCTAGTTATACACCAAAAGAAACAAGAAACAATGCAGTTTACAAATATTAGAACGTTTTTTATTCTAACAAAATGGAAAACTAAAAATTGAGTTTATGCAAGTAAACACATTAAATTTTGTGGAATGCGTGAAAAATTGTAAGTCGCCTTGTATTTATCGCTTGATAATAATTTTCCTACCTATGGAAAGTTCAAACCATGCAGTATTCGAATTCCGTATTCTTGAACAAAAAATTTTATTTAGGGGTAGGAGTCACGAATCGCAAAAGCCTTTGAATCCTATTGACCGAGTAGTAGCCTAGGCACGAGTTACTGCGATGATGTTGCAATACTGAATGAAATCAACAAGGCAGTTGTTTTGATTGCGTGACGTTGTTTGTAGTTAAAGCTAGCTTAGCTTTGCAGTGGTGGAGATATCGGTTATCGTCGAAAAAGTGGTCGACGGATCTAAGAAGCCGCTTTATACCAAATTCTTCACTTTGTGTGAAACAAATCCGAGGATTAGTCATTTGGTGTTTTGACACAGTTTGACAAGCTGTCACAAGTGTTGGAGTCTGCCTGAATCGTCTGTCACGCTAACTGAAAGGCGCCTTCAACAAAAAATGAATTAATGTACGATCGACTTCAACCGCATCCTGTGCATTAATCCGGCTCGGATGGGCAAAAAGGCCGCTTCTAATTCTCGCAGAATTTCTTGTTTTTTGTTGTAGTTTTTTTTGTCGTGGTGTCCGTCGACAGGCCCGTGCCCCTCTCGGCCAGAGGAAGAAACAATGACATAAGTAAAGAAATAATTTAATAATACCGATTCCAGGATTTGAACTCGCGACCTTTAAATTACTAACTCGGCCCCTTATCCGACTGCGCTAATGAGACATCTCTTGCGATGACTGGGGAATTTTGTAGTAAATAAAGTCATTAGGTCGGTCACGCATCGTCTCTTTAAAATCCGTTTCAATGCCCAAGGGTTACAGAGAAAGAAATGTTTTCTCAGAATTGAATTACTCCAATGTACATCCCATAACGAAGAATATTTATTTGAGAGCGTTTGTTTTGAGCAGTATTTCAGAACAACGATGATTGGGTATGGAATAAAGGTAAGAAGGGTGTACAGGTTTTATTTTGCGTTATTATAATTATTTTCTCGACGCTCGCGTCGTTGTATCTAAACTTCGCGTAATAATGTAAAGAGTATAAACTTTAACTGACTAAAAGGCAACCAGAGTAGCATTACGCTTGCTTTCCCGATATTGCGTGTAAGTTATGATTCTTGTCTGTTTCACTCGTGGGAACGGGCACTTCTGATTGGACAGATATTATAGTTTTGAAACTGTGTCCTTTCTATGGTTTTTTTCGTTTCACGATGCATTTGTTTTAAACAAAATCTTTGGGCATTTGTGTTTCACTTCCGGAATGTAAATTGTAACAACGTTTAAAATAATTTATAAGGCCTATGAAATCTTAAAGAAAGTCCATAACTTTGACTGAATTTACTTTACATGTAACGAGATTGTTCGTGACCCGGTTTTGAAGACAAACAAATATTGACCCGAGTTAGTGATGGTGCAATACCGGAAGTACTAGTGATGTTGCAATACCGGAAGTGAAATCAACCAACACAGCTCTTTTGCGTGGCGTTGTTTGAACATACCTTAGTAGTATTGAGATATCAGTTATCGTCGAGAAACCGGTCAACGGATCGAAGACTCAGATTTATACCAAATTGTTCGCTTTCTTTGAAACTGTCAAACAAATCGAAGTGCCAGTGTTTTGTCAAGCTTCAGCTGGCCTTGGTTTCTCGCGTAGCGAATATCCACAGAATCGGCTCATTACTTTTCCGTGTTAAATTGCAAAATAGGCTTACAGCTTAAGCGTTGACAAAAGAAAAAAGAAAAACAAGTGAAAACGAATAGAAAAAAAAAAGAAAGAGATCAAAGAAAGAAAAAACTTCCCTCTGTTGCGGCTTGAACCACCGACCCTATAGCACCATTTCAGTACGTAAATAGCGCACTAACCCACTAGGCCACCGAAGTCTTCGCCGAACGCATTACCGAATTTTAAATTCTTTATCATTCGGAGTGACGAATTGACTGTCACGCCAACTGAAAGGTGACAAAAATTGAATTACGATCAACTTGAACTTATCCTGTGCATTAATCCGGCTCGGATTTTCAAAAAGGCCGCTTCTAATTCTCGCAGAATTTCTTGTTTATCCTTATCTTACTTACTGCAATTTAATTTGGGCCTCTACTTATGTTAACAACCTGCAACGAATTTACCTACTACAGAAAAGAGCAGTCCGGGCGATCTCCAAGGCTGACTATAAGGCTTCAAGTAAACCTCTTTTTGCAAATTTAAAAATTCTTGATGTCTTTAGTATTTACTCGCTCCAAGCAATTTCTTTTATGTACTTATATAATCATGACGCTTTACCTACTGCTTTTAATCAAATCTTTCAAACTGGAAATCAGATTCATCAATATTCAACGAGATACTCTGACCATTACCGATCCCATACCTGTAGAACAAATATCAAAAAATTTTCGATCCTGTTTCAAGGTCCTAGGATATGGAATTCATTACCGAGCAACATCAAAAACGCCCCGACTTTTCATATATTCAAGCGTGTGATCAAACCATTTTTAAGGGCCAGACAAGACACAACCTAATTACCAGAACACTTTATATCTATCTTTTTGTCCAATTACACTCATATACGTAAAATACATGTCTTTTCTTTATTTTTAAATGCCGCCTAGTAATATTTAATGCCCGTGGGGGGGGGGGGGGGGATCTCTATTCCTCATAAGCTTTGCTTCTCGGAGATTTCCCCGCCACAGTCCCTCCTTCAAAGTTGCATGTACACTTTAAATTTAATATTAATTAGCTATTTATTATCTTTTCTATTCTATTTGTAATTTTTCTATGTGGCGAGATAATAAAAATAAAAAAAATAAAAAATATTAGTTTTGAAATCTTGTACGACCAGTGGCTAAAAGAGTCTTTGATATTTAAACTGAAAAGTAGATCTCGAGTAAAGATCATTCCTGCCTCAAAATAATTTTTGTAGAAGACTGATCTTTTGTCTATGCTAATCTCTTTATTCCAAATAACACTTTGCCAGTCTCTCTGAGAGGCAAAAGAGTCACGAAAATCTGACCACCAAGAAAGTAGTTCACAATAAAACTTAGAAGAAATTTTGTAATTCTTAATATCATAGTTGCAGTTTAAGAAGAAAAAACCTCCCACGAGTTCTAGCAAGTGCTGTAGGTAGATTTTCCACGTTTCATTCTGGCCTTCAAATATCCTCTTTAGCCATGCCAACCTTAAGGACTTTATCATGCAATCTAAATCGATCATTTTTAATCCACCTTCCTCGTATTCGTTTATTACCGAAACGCGTGTTACCTTATCCGTGCCATTCCAAAGGAATTTAAATAACAGTAATTGTTGATTCAATTCTTTCACTAACCGGTTAGCTCGACCGGCCGACCGGTTAGCTCAGTGGTAGAGCACCGGACTACCGAGCGGGAGGTCACGGGTTCAAACCCCGGCCGGACCAACACTCAGGGTCTTTAAATAATTGAGGAGAAATTGCTGCCTTTGTAATGACATCTACAAACGGTTAGACTTTCTAGTCTTCTCGGATAAGGACGATAAACCGTAGGCCCCGTCTCACAACTCTTCATAATTCTTTGATTCTGTGAGACGTAAAAGAACCACTAGGGACGTAACAAAACTCTGGCAGTGACCATCCCTAGTGTCTGTCTTAATTTGATATTGACATTACGGGGGCACTCATAACTCAACTTCTGGAATAAGGAAGGATTTGATTATTGTCAGCTTACCGTAGATAGATAAACCTCTTGAGGACCAAATGTTCATAAGTTTTTTAATGCTGTCTAATCGCTCAATAAAACTCTTTTCTTTAAGTAGTTTTGGATCGTACTTGAAATACACCCCCAGGGCTTTAATTGGCTCATTAGGCCATTTAATGCCAAAAGGTTTTGCCCTATTTTCTTTAGAAGAGCCAATTCACATACCCTCGGTTTTTGTACTATTGATCTTGAGTCCTGAGATACTTTTGAAAAGATCTAGCAGTTGAAACAGTATTGTGGCTGAGTTAGTGTCGGCGAGTAATGCTGTTGTGTCATCTGCGTATTGTAACAGTTTCGTCTCTTCTTTGCCAACCTTTATAGCTGGATTTTGTCGAATTGCAATAGCTAACGTTTCCACAGCTACAATGAAAAGATAGGGGGAAAGAGGATCGCCCTGTCTAACGCCTCGCTCAAGTTTAAAGGATTTTGAAGTCATGCCGTTATTCATAATACAGCTTTGAATATTGTTGTAGAACAGTTTTACCCAGCGAAGGAAATCAGAACCAAAATTGAAAGCTTCAATACATTTAAAAAGGAAATGCTATCAAATGTCTTTTGGAAATGCTATCAAATGTCTTTTGGAAATCAATGAAAATCATTAAACCCGGAATGTTTTCGTTGACAGTCCAATCCATAATGTCATAGATGGAGCGGATAGTTTCACCCATCAGTAAAACGATCTTTAATATATCCTGTTTGATTATGATGAATGATATGAGGCAAAACATTTTTTAGTCTCGAGGCAATTACCTTAGACAGTATTTTTGCATCAACGTTAACGAGAGAAATAGACGCCAGTTTTCAGTAAGAGAACGATCTTTTCCTTTTTTCTCAATAAGCGTGATAATCGCATGCTTTTGAGAATGGGACATCTCTCCTTTTTCGAAGCACTCATTTGCACACCTAATAAAGCAGTCATTGATTAAAGGCCAAAATTTTTTGTAGAATTCGATTGGAATTCCATCGTTCCCTGGAGTTTTGTTAGTTTTGGAAGGTATCAAGAAGACGGAAAACATTCCTCAGAAGTGATTTTACCTTCACAGGAGATTTTCTGTTCTTCAGATAGTTCAGGTATATTTAGATTACTTAAAAAGGAATCAGTTTCAATTGCGATATTCGGACGATTGTTATTACTCTTGTACAAGTCACAGTAAAGTTGTTCTACCTCATTTAGTATGCAGAATGGATCTGTTTTAGTTACACTGTTTACATGCAATTTACTTATGTGCTTCTTGACGTGATTTCTCTTTTCTAAACTTAAAAAGTATTTTGTGCTCTTGTCGCCGTATTCGTGCCATCTAGCACGTGCGCGTACAATAATTCCTCTGGTTTTCTCCTCATAAAATGATTCTAGTTGTTTCTGAGCAACATCAAACAAAGTAGCGTTGGAGTCACTAGGGTTACCTTCGAAAGCTTGCTTTGCTACGTTCAGTTATTTTGGAGTTTTGTTTCCGTTTCTTTTCTTTGCTTTGCCTTTCTACCGGAGAGACGGATAGCATGAGCTCGTATATTATATTTAACCCAATCCCACACACATCGACCGAGAGAAAATTCTTCCCGTCCTTCTGAAATCCACATTGGAATCATTTCGGCTGTACTGTTAACATATTCTTCATCGTCTAGTAAAGAGCAATTCATCTTGCATTAACTTGCCTACATGGTCAAGCTTTCCGCCTATCTCTAAAAAGATCGCATCGTGATCTGTTCTGATTGCTGGAGTTATATCCGTCAGTTGTACCGAATCAGTTAAGTTATTCTAAATTAACCAATAGTCAAGACGACAAAAGATTCGAGGAGATTTTTTGCTCCATGTAAAACTCTTTGTGTCCGAGTTTTTAATTCTCCAAATATCTACTAAATCAAGTTCACTTTTCAAGCAATCAATACAAGATATGACGGATTTTCGTTCAGTAAGAATGCCGCCTTTCTTGTCAATAGTAGGATTAAGTGGGCAGTTAAAATCGCCTCCAATAACGATGTTATTTTCGGAATTTAGGCCCTCATTTAGTACTGTAATAAGTAGTTTGTTGAGGTAGCTAACAATGTCTTTATCCTTGTTTGGCGCATATACATTTATTAACACATACATCTTATCTTTGATTTCAGCTTTTAGAACAATATGACGTCCCAAAGGATCAAGTATTTTTTTTGTGTATAGTACAGTCAACGCCTTTCTTAATTAGAACTGTTGCCACACCACGAGAATTTGAACAGCCATGGCAAGTTATGAGCTCTGTACCCGATTCGTTCTTCCACTAATTTTCTGCTGTTGTTGTAGAATGAGTTTCTTGCAGAAAAGAAATGTCTGCGCGTTTCCGGCACCAATTGAAAATTGCTCTTCTTTTTTGAAAGTTGCTTATGCCCTTTACATTCAGCGACAGCAATTTAAGCGCCTTCGTCATTTTATAATCTTACAGGTGTCACTAATGAGACTGCAGAAGAAGGAAAAAAAGGGAAAAGTGCTAATGGAGTATTCGAGGTGGTAACTGTAAAAGCAAATTCAAACAAGACAAGGGGCGTTGAATGTCGATCAAAGACAAAAATGAGGTAGCGAATATTTTCAGCAGCTATTTTATTCATATTGCTGATGCATCATCAGAAATAAATGAAGAGGATTTTGGAACTGATTTCAGTACTCATCCAAGCATTCAGCCCACACTAATTAACCATTCTTCGAACGTAATACCAAATTTCGATTTTGAATTTACTAACTCAAAGCAAGTGGAGAAGTTTTTGTTAGAAATGAATACGCGTAAATCTTGCGGCCATGACATGATACCTCCACGATTACTGAAAGAGTTTGCGTCTGTAATATCTGTGCCTCTTACAAAAATAATGAACTGTTCAATTAGTCTAGGTCATTATCCTTCACGCTGGAAAATGGGGCAAGTGGCCCCCTTATTTAAGAAGGACGATGAATTCTGTAAAATGAACTACACACCCGTAACTGTTCTTCCGGCCCTTAATAACATTTTTGAACGACTCCTAGCAAAATAACTCGAGCCTTTTTATCAAGATATCCTATCATCTCTGCATACAGACCAAATCACAACTGCGACACTTCTTTATTAAGACTGACAGAGGACAAAGAAAATAAGACGAACATGAAACTCGTATAATGAACAAATTTGCTTCATTTTGCAATTTAATGAGGACAATGAATAACAGCGCTGTGTCGCGGCATAATCAAGAGAATTTGAAAATCCTTACGCATTCAAAAGCAAAAGGAAGTCTCTTAAACATAATTTTGAACTTAACCATGTTGGTAAACATTGCTTTTGTCGACTTAATTGACAATTAGGTTTCATTTTGGAATTATCCAATATGGAAAAGCGATTAAATGAATGTGAAAATGTTTCAGCTCCGAGATACGGCCCTGTTAATCCTCCTGAATCCTATTTCAGCCCAAAATAAACTTCAGATTCTGACCGACGAAGAAATCATTTCTAACAAAACAGCGGCGACAAAAGCGCTGAGACACTACTTGCTACTCGAGCGAACAACAGGACAAAATTAATTTGCCTAAACATTTATCAAAACACACTAACGCTCACCATATAAACTGTGAGAAAAATTACAGCCCATGTTGTTATCACACAGCAGCAGCGTGTTGAAAACTACCAGGTCTTAAGCTGGTCATAGTGACAAAGAATAAGTGTCACAACGCTTTTATTTAGGTGCACAACAAAACAATTTGGCTCTTGTTTAATTTGAAAAGCACATGAATAATAATTGACCTACGCGTAGGAAGAAAACAGAAAAAAAGAAAAGGCTGAAGACTGAAAACCTATAACGAAGCATTTAGGACGAAAACTAACTGTTCAAATTGTAATAAAAAGTTTATATTTCGCCATTTTCTGCATATGGTTTTAGGATTTTGGTTGACACTTATCACGTCAAAAGTTTCTTAGCCACCCTCAGTTCGCAGCTGAAAATACTCATGCAGTTTAGTCTTTCGAACAATATTTCGTGATTTAGATCAACTCAAAACATTTTCAGTCAGATTTCAAGTATCACTTAATTAGCAACGTCCATGTTTGGTGTATGCAAGCTATTTCGTTACTATTTCTGAGTACATACTGCTAACAATCTGGCTTTCGAATTTCAAAGCAATCGTTTGACATACTCAGTTCAAAAAATTACAGTTCAGCAGCTTGTTCTTGATGATCAGTGTAAAAGTTGGCTCTAGGTTTTACGTCTGTGGATGATAACCGCTTAAAGTGAACCTAACGAATTTACCTACTACAGAAAAGAGCAGTCCGGGCGATCTCCAAGGCAAATTTAAAAATTCTTGATGTCTTTAGTATCTACTCGCTCCAAGTAAGTTCTTTTATGTACTTATATCATCATGACGCTTTACCTACTGCTTTTAATCAAATCTTTCAAACTGGAAATCAGATTCATCAATATTCAACGAGATACTCTGACCATTACCGATCCCATACCTGTAGAACAAATATCAAAAAATTTTCGATCCTGTTTCAAGGTCCTAGGATATGGAATTCATTACCGAGCAACATCAAAAACGCCCCGACTTTTCATATATTCAAGCGTGTGATCAAACCATTTTTAAGGGCCAGACAAGACACAACCTAATTACCAGAACACTTTATATCTATCTTTTTGTCCAATTACACTCATATACGTAAAATACATGTCTTTTCTTTATTTTTAAATGCCGCCTAGTAATATTTAATGCCCGTGGGGGGGGGGGGGGGGGGGGGGAAATCTCTATTCCTCATAAGCTTTGCTTCTCGGAGATTTCCCCGCCACAGTCCCTCCTTCAAAGTTGTATGTACACTTTAAATTTAATATTAATTAGCTATTTATTATCTTTTCTATTCTATTTGTAATTTTTCTATGTGGCGAGATAATAAAAATAAAATAAAATAAAATAAAATAGCCCCCAAAATTTTTTTCCGCTTAAATGAATCTTTGCACCTGTAATTTGAAACGCATTGCGCCTTGTCGCGCCTTTTTAAAACAAATATTGATGACCTTGGATCCAGCATTTTGATTTTGGGTGGGAAAATTCTAGAAATGACTATTCAAATGAAAGCTGTAGAGCACCGCTTTTCAGTGATGCCATTTGTCATATTATACGAGGTGGTTAAAGATTTTCAGTCTGGATGAAAAAATGAAATATGGCCATTTGAATGAAAGCTACTGAGCGGTATTTTCCTATGGTACTGTTTATTCTGTTGTACAAAGTGGTTCTAAGTGTTTTTAGTCTGCAGATGGAATCCTAAATTCAAATGAAATCACTTTATTTCAGGAATTCGGCATCCACAGACTTAAAAGTTAGATTCACCGAATGCAGCATAATAAACAGCACCACAGGAAAGCAGTCTGCTTAGTAGATTTTATTTGAATGGTCGCAATTTTGGATCTCATCCAGACTCAAACGTTGGAACCACCTTGTACAGCATAATAAACAGCACCACTGGAAAGTACTGTCAGTAGCTTTCATTTGAATTGTCACACTTTAGGATTTCATCGACAGTCTCAAAAGTTAGAAAGAACAGCCTTGTACAAAATAATGCTGAAATAGCACCACCGGGATGTTCGTCTAAGGAGCCTTCATGGTCACACTTAGCATTAATGCTACTTGGAGTACCATATATCCACAGTTTAAGTATATGATTTTCATATATTCATTCTCTCATATTTATCACTCACGGGTACTACGAACCATCAAAACGGCCAGCTCCCAGTTGGCTTGTTAGTTCAGTGGGTAGAGCGCTGTACCGGTATCGCAGAGGTCTTGGGTTTGAATCCCGTTCAAGCCTGAATTTTTTCAGGCTTTATTTTCACTACTGCTTAAGTAGTGTTCACAGCCGCGAAGAGTATTCACATATTCATACTTTTTTTATGCAGTGCGAATTGGTTGTCACCCTTAAGTATGCGAATGAAATCTAAATACGGAAACTTTCAATTGTAGACAGAACGTGCTACTGAATCTCTGATTAAAGTTTGATTCTGAGGCATTATCGTACAACTGAAGGCTGCTAAGGGGCATTTCCCTGTGCTGGACAAAGTGTTTCTAACGTTTGAGTTTGAAAATAAAATCTTAAAATGCGATCATTCAAAGGTAAGCTAATGAAAAGCACCATGTGGTGATGCTGATTATTATGCTCTGCAAGATGATGCTAACTTATGATACTGTGGATGAAATCCTTAAGTGTTGATTACATTTAAATAAAAGCTATTGAGCAGTACTTTCAAGTGGTGCTCTTCATTGAACCTGACCACTCAATTGAAAGATGCCGAGTATAACTTTCCTGTGCTGCTGTTTATTATGCTCAAGGTGGTTCTAACTTTTGAGTCTGTCGGTGAAATTCTAAAGTGTGACCATTCAAATGAAAGCTACTGAGCAGTACTTTCCTGTGGTGCTGTTTATTATGCTGTACAAGGTAGTTCTAACTTTTGCGTCTGTCGATGAAATCTTGATCATTCAAATGAAAGCTACTGAGCAGCACTTTCCTGTGATTCTGTTTTTTATACTGTGCAAGGTGGTTCTAACTTTTGAGTCTGTCGATGAAATCCTAAAGTGTGACCGTTTAAATGAAAGCTACTGAGCAGTACTTTCTTGTGGTGCTGTTGATTATGCTGTACAAGGTGGTTCTCATTCCGGCTCGAGTCTGCGGATGAAATCCTAAAGTGTGACCGTTCAAATGAAAGCTACTGAGTAGTACTTTCCTGTGGTACTGTTTATCATGCCGTACAAGGTGGTTCTCACTTTTGAGTCTGCGGATGAAATCGTAAAGTGTGACCATTCAAATGAAAGCTACCGAGCAGTACTTTTCTGTGCTGCTGTTTATAGACCAAATGCAAAAATGGCTGCCTTTAAATTATTCTTTTGTTCGTATACAAAATGGCCTGACTAACGTTGTTCGGGATACCAAATTCTTTGGAATTTTTATCTCAAAAACAAGGTTAGTCAGGCTATTTTGAATACGAACAAAAGAATAATTTAAAGGCAGCCATTTTTGGTCTATTATGCTGTACAAGGCGGTTCTAACTTATGAGTCTGTGTATGAAGTCCTAAAGTGTGACCATTCAAATGAAAGCTACTGAGCAGTACTTTCCTGTGGTGCTGTTTATTATGCTGTGCAGGGTGGTTCTAATGTTTGAGTCTGTGGATGAAATCCTAAAGTGTGTTCATTCAAATGAAATTAAACTATTGAGCAGTGGTGCTCTTTATTATGCTACATATGGTGGTTCTTGCTTATGAGTCTGCAGATGAAATCCTAAAGTGAGACCACAAAAATGAAAGCTACTGAGCAGTACCGCCTTTGGTGCTGTTTATTATGCTGTACAAGGTGGTTCTAACTTTTAAGTCGGCTGTGAATGAACTTCAACTGTGACCATTCAAACCAAACCTATGACGCATTAATTTCCGATCTCGGGCAAACCGTTCGTTGTCTCAAATCAGGCCGATTTGGTTGGTACTTCTTTTTTGATCATTTTAAAGAGTTCTTGCTTCATTCAGTGAAAGGATGACATCATGTTTGTTTCGAATCTGAAATCTGTAAACTGGCTGACAGACAATCCTTTTGCTATAAATGTGAGAATATAGTTGTACATCAAGACGATATCCGTTAGTTGACAATTTGCCGGATCCTTTTCAGTTATTTGTCTGATCGGATGGTTTTGGCATGAAAATGGCATAAATGATCCGATCCTTTTCACAGACATGTCTTTTTTAAGGACCCCCTTACGGACATCCAAATGTCTCGTTCATGATACTCTCCTCTCAAAGCACTTCGTTCCCCCGGCATATCATACCAATTATTGTAGTTATCAGTTCATGTTTCTGTGCTCTTACTCCACGCCGTTGTGGTTTTTCCATATATTCCTCTGAATCATTTGTCGGAAATTTTAGACAATATCGCAAAAGAATAGCCCGAATTTAGTGCATTAGTAACTTGTTTCTGTCCTTGGAATATCAATATCCGTTTTGGTAAGACCGAGAATGCATTTTCAAACAAATTTGTTTTCTTTTAGTATCAGCAGACACTGCCACCTGATTTTTTCCGTGTTTAAATATACGGCGTCCATCAGCCTGTAAATCAGTGCTACGATCACTAAGAGTTGCAACTGAGCCTGAATACCTCAAAGACACTTTCACAAGCTGGAGCACAGGAGAGCAAGGAGACGAAAAGGTGAAGTCGATCAAACCTGTCCATGTAATGGAGAAGGCCGGGCATATTTTCCCTTCAAATATTTTTTATACAATATTTTGGGTCTTCTGGACTGTTTGCAAATGCAATTAAAGGTGCCAGGGACTATGACATCTATCAATTATAACTGAGTATTCCAACTGCTCAAATTTCAGACATCGTCACCATTCTCCGAGATGAAAACAAGTGGTTTCCAATCACACACTCGTTTCTGTCATCCCTCTTTCCGGTTAAATTTCAAAATCAAGTGATCCCTCCCACTAAGGTGATAAATAATGACTGGTCACTAAAAGCAGATGTCAGAGGTCATTACTGGACCCCCTAAAAAAAACACATGTCTAGCATTTTACCGACAGAAATTCAAAATTCGGTGCATTTGCTGTGTATCCATAAGATACCAATATACCTTAAAATTGTAAAACGTGTGATATTTCCCCACAAGATACCAATATACCTTAAAATTGTAAAACGTGTGATACTTAATACCTAAAATTATCTCGAAGCTTTTAATTAAATCTGTGTACCGAATTCCGTTTAAAAATCAGGAAGAACCAGATAATTCATACCCGAATTGTAACAAAAATACCATATACCTGAATTAAGGCCCCGTTTATATGGAGAAAAGTTGTCCCGGGCAAGAGGGTCACCCTTCCAGCCGAGTCAACTTTAGCGAGCATTTATATGAGAAAAAGTTGACCCTTTTGCCCGAGCCAGCAGCACTCGCGCATGCTCTGATTGTCTCACCTTCACCGAGTTGACCCGGCTAGGCGAGCCAAAGTGTTTATATGGAGAAAAGTTGGCTCGGCTAGGAGGGTGACCCTACCATCGAAAGAGGGTGACCCGGCTAGGAGGGTCACCCTTCTAGCCGAGCCACCTTTTTGTTACTCATGTAAACGGTTCGCCAAGTTTTGTAAGGAAATGTAGGAAAAATTGGCTCGCCCAGGGTTGCTCGGGTAGGCGAGTGACCCTTCTACCCGGGACAACTTTTCTCCATATAAACGGGGCCTAAAATGGCTCTAGATACCGTATACCCAAAACCCCTGGTCGGGCCTGACTAGGAACTTTCAGTATCATATCCAATAATGAACTTTTCTATAGAATTGGGTTGTATTCATTCCATCCCCAAACAAAGCTAAAGTGACTGACTGAGGCTTTCGACTGAAGAAAATAAATTCATTTCACTCACCTCAGAGACGATTCTTGCGCAACAATTGACAATCTTTTCTGATTAGCTACTTGTAGACCTCCTGAAGAAGAGAAGAGAACTAGCTTTAAAATTAATTAAAAATCAATTAATTTAAAATCTATATTATTTATATTCTAATCAGTCAAAACCCAAACCGACAAGTATCAGTTTTCAGTTTACCAGTTTATTTTTTTGCCATTTTTATTGCAATACGTTGCAATAGAAATACATACATAAGATAAAAGAACAAATGAAAGAGAAGCATCTACGGCGAGGATGCCCATAGAGAAACCATTCGGGCTACAGGTTCCCAAAAATTTCAATTTTGAAATAATAATTATCAGGCAAAAGCATCCTAATTCTGTGGTCAACGACGTCCTTAATATTCGATAACTTGTGGATAAATTGACGAAACTACTCAAACATAAGCTTGTTAACGAGCCGTAAAATGATGAGTCAGGAATGTATGGCCAAATTTTGTAAGACTGTATGCCATTAGAAGTGCAAACCTTCTGACTAATTTACAGACGAATAAAACGAATAATTTCAAGTTATTTACCTTGCATTGAAGGGAACAAACCACAAATCCATCTTCACGATTTCACCGCCATAGCACGTGTTCACTATGTTTGCCATGACAGCGAAGTTCTAGTCGCAATTTCCCGAGTAAATTTCGCAGCACTCATCATAAACATAGCCGTGTTCTCGGTAAAAGTTGTTTCCAAGCTTTGGTGCACAAAACAGAAGCAACAAGCAAAGCATTTGCAATTCAAATAACAAAGGACAATTTCTGAGGCCCAGTTCTTGACGAAAACAAAGGATTTTCAGCTATGAATCATATCCGTGATTATCTGCTTGGATACCCTAAGTTGTCCAAGACTGTCAGCACTGGCCTGAGTATTTTGTGGACAATTTAAAGCTCTACTGTCAATATTTTCAACAATCAAATCCATCTGCAAATTTTAAAAAGCTTTTTCTGTACGAGCTAGCTGCCGTCAGTGCTATGCACGCTATGTTTTGCTTCTCCGTTGGCAAACGATCGGAGAAGGTAGCTGGGTTGGAAAGGAATGGATTCAACAATTTCAACCCGTGATTCATACATTTTGGGCGCTTTTAGCTTGAACTGACTTGAAAATACGTACATACAATTCCGGCAAAAGAAAACGAGGGCCTGTGTAGTCAAGTGTCCCTTGCATGACCGTGTACTTGCAAAGGCCATTCAGGCCGGGTGACCCGGGCAAGCAAATAGGATGACCCGAGGAGGCGGATGTCCGGGTCGAACATTTCAACAGTTTACTGAGATGTCTGTAAAGAAATGCACGGAAGGTTGAGCCCCCACCCCCCCCCCCCCCCCAGGGAGGCCCGTTTAAGGGGGATGACCCGAGCATCGACAACCTTCTTTTTGTTCTGGAAATTTCAATAGTGACCCGTGAAAAGAGAAGCTTAGACAAAACTTACCGTGACCGTGTACTTGCAAGGGCCATACAGGCCGGGTGACACGGGCAAACATACAGGATGACCCGGGAAGGCGGATGTCCGGGTCGAACATTTCAACAGTTTACTGAGAAGTCTGTAAAGAAATGCCCGGAAGGTTG
>JAEMWC010000746.1:255000-262500 GCA_016490735.1 Pachyseris speciosa | reverse complement strand
AAAAGGAAAAACAAAGGGTTATTCAAAGGCCACATTTGTTTTATTTACATTGAAAATTGTTACCACAAGAGCAAAAAAGTGAAGATACGACCAGGAAAACTGTCAGTGAAAAGTTTGACCTGGATTTGGAACGATGAATGTATAGATACTTAAGCACGCGCAATAACGGGAAACGACTTCCGCTTGAACTAACGTTTTTTTTTTTTCATTACAACCGTTATGTTAGCCATATCATAAACAACTTAATAACCTCGAACGTTCGGTCGTTACGGGAAAATCTCAAACCTCGGCCTAGCTGTATTCACCTCGCTATTGCTCTCAGTTTGAAATTTTCCCGTAACGACCTCACTCTCGGTTGTTAAGTAGTTAGTAACTCGTTAGTAACTTTTTTGGCCGAAATATACTTTCGCGGACCAGCTTAACCCATTGGCACGCATTGGTTGTTGTCGTGCGCAACTTTAAATCGTTTACATACCACTGATGAAGGGCTAAGCCCGAAACGTATGGTTTGTCTTTCAAACTACTTTTTGGCACTTCACTACCTTTTTTTTTTAACACTTTCATCCGCAGTATTTTTGAACTTTTGTTCATCATTTATCTAAGTTAACCCATTGGCACCCATGCCGGCCAAAACCGGCCGCGGAGAACCACGCCTCTTGTACCGCTTGTGACGTCATCCGTTTTAATGCTCATGGACAACTTTTACATGTAGTATGTGTGGGGGGAAAATATCTTTCAAAGGCCATACCCAAATGAGCGCAATTTTGTCAAACAGGCCAGAGAAAATGCGAAAAAATCAAGTGACGTTGAGCCGAAAATTGGAATGAAAATCTTGTTCCACTACCCACCTGCACTTCCTTCCACTTAAACCCATGATCCTAAAAGTTTTCCAGAAATCTTTTCCCACCGAAAGGAAGCCTAGAAAATGCCCAGCAAGAGAAGAAGAAAGCGAGGCAAGGAAAGCGAAAGAAAAGGGGAGGAGAGAAAGCGAAAGGTAGAAGGAGAGGGGACAGTGAAACTTTTTCTGCGCATGCCCGATCTTGGAAAGCTAATATTAAGCATCAGGAACAGAAGGGAGCGATGAACTCCACCAGCAAACAGAGTTTTGGGCAGTTCTTTTTGGCTAGAATATGGCCAGGAAACGGCTCGACGAGCCTTAAAGGTGTTTTTCGGCAAAATGCTCGGTAGTCAATGGGTTAATTTGCTCGAAAAAACGACCGCGATACTTAGGAGGTGACGAATCCTGCGGTTCTCAGATATACCGAAAATAAAATAAATAAATAAATAAATGAAATAGTCGTTAACTAGAAACATAGTAAAAAATTGAACCGAAAACTTTCATATGCTCGTCCCCATTTTGCTTTCTTCTTTTTCTTTCTTCACTTCGTTTCTCAGTTGGGAGTGCCAAACATTTCGATGCTAAATTTTGAACACTTCATGACCTTGCCAATGTTTGTCAGCCCGGCTTATATCAAGGTTTGCTTCATCTGAAGTATGGCTCGATCATTTCCGTGGGATTCAGTTGTATATTGTGTCAATCTCGTACCCAGAGTCCTCAGGCTCTTTGGCCAGCGGCTAGTCGCCAGAAGAGACTCTGGGATAATGGCAATAAATCCGATTTTTTGATTGGCTGGGCCGTAACGGTTTCCATTGTTTTACCCCAGATTTTCCGGGAAAATGGCGGTCCATTATCCCAGAGTCTCTCTGGGTGTCCACCCGCTGACCAAACAGCCCGAGGACACTGTGTAGGAGATCGATATTGTGTATACACGGTATTCAAAATAACAATAATGAATGAGTGCAATGAATGCGCCCCATGCTGAGTTGCCTAATGACAATTTGTTAGTCTGTTGGGGGCAACTAACAAAATTTCTTGACATAATATTGTTCCAAACGAACTTCCCTGGCCGCAGCCAACAGGCTCTCACGTCAAAACAAAAACGCTTGAAGTAAAAACTGAATGAATCAAATGCAAATTTTCGACGAAAACGACAAGATTTTCATTCGGACAAAGATCCAACGAAACAAGCCGTATTTAAGTCCACGACCTTTACCAAAGTCTATTTTTCAGCTGGTATTTATTAACACTTGTTGGTTGGAATATGTTTCATATATCTGTTGTGAAGAGACGTATGCATCAACAACATTTCCTACACGTTCAAGCTAAGTAAGCTTCTTGTCTGTGATTTCCCTCAAAATAATTGTCATAGGACTTTCTTCCGCTTTCGCCTTCCCCGGTTTCTTTTTCAACTTTACTTTTATTTAAAATACCTCGATCGTCTGTTCTGTATATCTTCTAAGTGCGGTTATTCGCCGCATTTTCACATACCTTTTATAATAATGCAATTATTAATTCTAAGGCAGACGATTTATTTCCGATACGACCTAATGAACACGTAATGCATGAGCGAGTCGGTACGGGCGACTGTACTTTTCGTGTAGTCCCTTGCCAAGTTTGTTGGTATTACCGGTGCCGAATCGTTGACTGAAATACTTTCCGCCGAACAAACTGGCTCAGTCCGTTGTGTGCGGTAGCGATCAGCTGGATATGAGTTACTGACTCATTTCGAACTTAATTTTCAGGAGCTTGTTTTCTGACGCCCATAGTTGGTCACGTTCGCAGGCCTGTTTGTTCCGCTCATCTCCAGATGCTTCGCCTCTAGTAATTGCTGTATCATACAAATAGTCTGTAAGTGGATGCGATGAATGCCTGTCGAAATCCGCCATAGGCACTGATCATCCTTCGCGTCCATATGTCAACCTATATTAAGATTAATTAAAAGTTCTAACCTTCTCTCTCAGAGGCATCTCTCGGAGTCTGATTATAACCGTTCACGCCATCGTTTTCGGCAATACCATCATCGTCGTTTTCAGTTGTCTTTCTCGGACCTGCTCTTTCTTCTGAAGTAACGTCTTGTTGCTCGTCTGGGTGCTCAGGCAGGGAGATTTTGTAACAATTGCAAGCAAAAAGGACTGCAAAAAGAATTGCGAATCCTAATTTGAACATCGTTTGCCCGTTGAGTTTGGATTATAGTCACCGACAGTTTCACTACAATAGTTCAGGGTTTTCACGTCGGTTGCAATTTAATCGCGGGGACTTTGCCTTTATTTTTCGAAGTGGAATTAAAGGAGGTAAATATTTGAAGAAACTGGTATTGTTTCATGTTGAAAAGGAAGCGAAGGTCGCAAAGCATGCTCCTAGTTCGTAACAAAACCAAGCCATTCGCTCGAGATGTCGTGGCGTTAACATTAGGGAGCTTAAGCAACGAGAACGACAACGGCAACGAGAACGTCACAAAACAATAGGCTTAATGAGCAAAAACAATCGCTCTGCACGTACGTTTTGCATTTTGGTACATTTCTTTGCCGTCCTCTGCAAAAATACAACGTAAAATAACCAAATTTTATGTTTTCTCGAGAACGTGAGCGCAAAGATTCCCGTCGTCACTGCGTAAAGTCTTTAAATTTCTTGTGTGAACGTCGAAAATGAGCGGGTTCTCGCAAGTTGCGCTAGTTTCTTAAAACGCTTGATGCAGCTTGTACTTTCAATAGTCCTCGGTCTTATAGAATACGCGAATCGTGTGCTTTTAAAGTTTTAGAAGGCAAAATTATTTCGCTCTGGCTGTATTGTAAGAGTCCCACGCATATAATTTGAATAATGATTACATTACAGTCAAACAGGATGTTCTTTTGACGGCAACTTTGCAAACTTCCGCCGCAACATTGGTAATTTGATTGACAGTTTGAGTGGAGCTTTCGTACCTCGTGGTTACGACTTGTTGTGATTTTCAAGTGCTGCTGCAGTATTTTGAGGATAGATTTGCGAGTTTCTTCTTTGAGGAGCCACTCAGCAACTACAACGAGCTTCTCGATCGCGTGAAAAAAGCTATTCCAGTTCTTCAAGGCGTAAACAACGAAGAAATAATAGTTTCCATTTCCATTTTCCATTTCCATTTATTTGCCATTAACCACATAAAAATACAAAATTTAAAAATACGAAACACAAGAAATTTATAATAACTTAAACTTAAGACAATAGACTACAAATATTTAAGGTGGTAATGACAAGAAAGCCTATATAGAAGCCGGGGGCTTATGAACTATAGGCTTCCTGACAATATAGGATACATCATACGAATTGCGGGGACAGCATGAAATATGAAATGTATTATTTTAAAAAGAAAAGAAAAAAAAAAAAAGAAAAAGAGGAAGTAAGTAGCTCAACAATGAGTATATTTGCCTAAGAAAGAAGGAATTTTTTAAGTCTTTTCCCAAACAAACGGATGCTTTCACTGTTTTGAATGTCATGACTTAACGAGTTGAAAAACTTAGGTCCTTGAAACCGAATTGAAAAGTTTCGAATATTACACTGGAAAATCTGGACCATTTACAGAGTTAATGAAATGTCTGTGAATCTTAAATTTACAGACTTTTTATGAGAGTTCAAATCTGACCTACTTTTACATATGGCATACAAAATATCTGTAAAATCATTTTTATAGATATTTTATACACTTTTTGTGGTATTCCTTTTTAGAATGTTTATGAAATGATTATGAAATTTAACTGCTGAAATAAGAAGGAAAACTGAAAAATTTACAGACTTAACAAAATCTCTGAGGAATGTTTGTAAATTTGACATTTACAAAGATTTTCTATGGTTATTTTATCCTCTAAAATCTTTGTAAATCGGTACAAGTATAGCATTTTAAAATCTCTGTAAATTGACACAAGCAGGACATAGCCCCCATGATGCGGAGTTAAGTTAACTGAGATACTACTGTTGGAGTTATTATAACTCCAAAAGGGTAGTGTGCGGCTTTCGTCTTGGATTTCAACAGCGTTTGTTTTTAAATGGCAAGCAGTGCGCGCGGCAAAGAAGGACGGCCTCAAAACTATTTCCTCGCCAAGTTTGTGCTTCCCGAGCGGCTGGGCTCATTTCCCTTTCGGGCGCCATAAGCATTGGCCGTTTGGCCGAGAGGCAAAGTGTTTAAAAATAAAAGGTAGTAAAGTGCCAAAGAGTCGTTTGAAAGACAAACCATACTTTTTGGGCTTAGCCCTTCACTGGAGGTATGTAGATGATTTGAAATTGCGTACTATTGTTCTTTATTATCTTCTGACCGAGAGGGAGCTCGAGGGAGTTGGGTTAGACTTGGGCATGCGCAAACGAGCTCATTCCCAGTAGGCAATTCGTAGTTTTGGCGCCCGTTTCAACTCAAACTTCGACTCGTGGAAGACAGTTTGGGAGGAATTTCTCCCACTTCGAATGGCTTTTTACCCCAAGATCTTAGAATAATGGAATTTAATAGTTTTACAACGTATATGCGACCGGTTGGCAAGCTTCTTCCACGGTAATCGAGTGCTGTTGGTTCAAGTTTTTGGTCTCCATGTTCAGTGATGGTTGCCTTGGTCTGCTGTAGATTTCAAAGGTAAGCATATTGGCCATTTTAGACTGTAATATTTCCAATATATAGTACTGGCTGGGTGTATGTATCTCAAATAGCTTGCTATACGAAGAAAATACAAGTGACTAGTGGTATTTCCACGGTATATATGTACCACTCGAAAGCATTGCATAACTACAGTAGTACGTGCAGCTGTATAAAATTATGCTATCTTGCTAATTCATTACCGTGTTTGTTCTTAATACAAGCAAGGGTTAAGCTTACTGCATGTGCAGGTAAGGAATCGTAGCTAAGATTGCGGCAAACTAGGTGCTCAACTGGCTTACACTTGATTAGATCCATTGATTTACCTGTAGTTGGTGGCAAAGTGAGCTTTTGGTGTGATCATAAATTAATGTACTTGTACTTAAACTCAATTATAAATTTTGCTTTCCAAGTGTCTCTAAATTAGATGACAAGACTCCACGAAGTCCCATCCACTAATTACGTATACACTTACAAAATAATGTAAGACCCAAACTCTGTTTCGGGAGCAGGGTTAGCACAACAGTAATACAATGATTGTATTTAATTATGTATGGAACTGTGTGGACATCTTTTGAAATTAGCTTTCCAATTTAAAGGCCTATTTTTCTCCCTTGATCCAATGTTGGCATCTGTTTTTGTTTTGAAATTGCGCTGTTGTTAAAGGAAGGAAACATTTAGCTCTACACTAAAGCATACAGCTGTAGGAGCAAAACAAAGCAACACAGCAGTGTAGACCTCATCACAGAGATCTCATCAAGAAAGAAATTATCACTCAGTTTAGACAATTGTAGAATGCCCAGTGGGGCATGAAAATTGCAGTTCATAAAGAGACACAATGACAAGTCAGATTGAATTGACACTGAAGAGTGGAGCCAAGCCACATAGTCCATTAAGCAAACTGACCTTGAACTAAAAACATCAAACATGAGGAAAACAGTTATCCAGACATATACACAATTTACTCATCATCAAATCAGTTTCCAAATTGCAGTAAGTTGGCCCTCAGTGAATTGGTAGAAACTTCAAGGTAAAAAGTACCCAACATGAAACCTCATTTTCTTGTTACAGTACATGTCGTGTAAGTACTTTAAATTTGATAAAAAACAATGCTGTATGAATTGGCCATTACCATGTTGCCACACTTGACTCTTCTGACTTAAAATGGGCCAAAATTTACAAATAGATATACAAAACTTTCCCAAAGATGAAGAAGAATAAACGGAAAACATATTTGCGGCCATTAATTGTGGGATAAAACAAGGGCTTCAAAGGTCTAAGGAATTTCATGTCACACGAAATTCATGAATTATTGGTCATGGCGTGTACAGCCTTGTAATGCATCAAGGCTGAAGATGGGTCTTTTAGTTTGAGTGTTCACATCTTCATTGAAGTGCCTACTGTTGTGGTAATGTAACTACATGTATTACAATGTAATTCGGTTAACCCTAACTCGACAAAAAATTCGTGTGGTACAAAATTAATTCTGGCCACAGCTGCCGTCCAATAAAGTCTGCTTGATTTCATATCAGTGACCTGACTGTTACAATGAGAAAAGAAATAGAGACAAAGGTAATTTTTAGTTGTATATATTTTTATCCCAATCACAGTATACAGTAATATGTCAATTAAATTACACTGTAGTTGGCTTGCCTTATTTACTGTGTATCATGTACAAATGACCTTCAAAGGCTGTTTTTTTTTCCATAGTACAGTGCTTGTGTCCAGGCAAGTATTTGGGGTGTTAAAACATAAATCTCTATCCTGCTTGATTGTATTTGAAATGCTTAGAGCCTTACTTTTGTTTTGCAATAGTTGTGCTAAACAGCTATTGAGTATTGTATGGCATTTGCCTCCTTTTACAGACTGTAGTGATAGCTCACCCAAGTATTACAACTGTCAGTGAGACCATCACTGTATGAGAGCAGATCAAAGGCAAGTGGAACTATCTAATATTTTTAAAGTTATTTTTTTTTGCATCATAAGGTGGTATGTTCACTTCTTTTTGCCTTTTTTAACTTTTACAATAATTAGTCATTCAACAAGCTTCAGTTTATGGCTTGTAATGAGA
>JAEMWC010000746.1:230000-250000 GCA_016490735.1 Pachyseris speciosa | reverse complement strand
GACTTTCCGAGTTCTTGATGAAAGAACGTAGTTGTTCTGTATGGACACTTATGTAGACACTACAACAATTTCCGTTCGAACAACGTAACAAATTCAAGCTAAAGGACAGCGCGGTGACAAATACTGTCAAAACTCATTCATGTAATCTCTTTCTCTCTCAAGTTTAACCCCTCTGAACTTGCGGGTGGCACGCCTCATACAGTTCAGTGTAACATACATGAAGTTTCTCTTTCTGTCTATCTAGTTTAACCCCTCTGAACTGGCGGGTGGCACGCCTCATACAGTTCAGTGTAACATTCATGTAATCTTTCTTTCTCTCTATCTAGTTTAATCCCTCAGAACTGGCGGGTGGCACGCCTCATACAGTTCAGTGTAACATTCATGTAATCTTTCTTTCTCTCTATCTAGTTTAATCCCTCAGAACTGGCGGGTGGCACGCCTCATACAGTTCAGTGTAACATGTAATCTCTCTTTCTCTCTCTAGTTTAGCCCCTCTGAACTGGCGGGTGGCACGCCTCATACAGTTCAGTGTAACATTCATGTAATCTTTCTTTCTCTCTATCTAGTTTAATCCCTCTGAACTGGCGGGTGGCACGCCTCATACAGTTCAGTGTAACATACATGAAGTTTCTCTTTCTCTCTCTCTAGTTTAACCCCTCTGAACTGGCGGGTGGCACGCCTCATACAGTTCAGTGTAACATTCATGTAATCTTTCTTTCTCTCTATCTAGTTTAATCCCTCTGAACTGGCGGGTGGCACGCCTCATACAGTTCAGTGTAACATACATGTAATCTCTCTTTCTCTCTCTCTAGTTTAACCCCTCTGAACTGGCGGGTGGCACGGCTCATAGTTCAGTGTAACATACATGTAATCTCTCTTTCTCTCTCTCTCTATAGTTTAATTCCTCTCTACTAGCGGGTGGAACGCCTTATGTTGTCCAGTGTAGCATGCGTGTAATCTGTCTTTCTCTCTGTCTAGTTTAACCCCTCTGAACTGGCGGGTGGCACGCCTCGTACATTTCAGTGTAACATAAAACATTAGTAACTCCAATTGTGAGTTATACCAGCAGCCGTTTGGAATGAAAATATAATTTTCCAGTGTTTATAAGAAACGATAAAGCTAGGGGACGTAAATTATACAACTTCTGCGGCAATTGCAATAGAAAGGATACCTTTTTCATGCCGTTCAATGTTCAGTGGCGATGAACTGGCAAGCTCGGCCCTGAAAAATTCACGGCCACTGACGTTTTTAGCGTTTTTCAGGTCGCTTTAGTACCAGCTCGTTTTTGCAAAGAAAACGTTAACATTTTGCAATAAAATACATATCTTTTGAAGATATTGTGTGCACTTTATTTATCGACAGACACTTTGTGGTCCAGCTTTTGTTCACTTTTTATAGACATTTTGTTGGGATTTTGTGTTCTGGCGTTTCATCCTGGTTTGTTTCCCACTGTCTTTTACAGAGAAAATATGAAGATTTTGCTGAGATTTCATATGGTACTCCTTGTATATTTTACAAACATTACACCCACTTTTTATTAACATTGTGTGCTTTTTATTTGTGTACATTTTATTAACATTTCATGCAGTTATTTTGGTTCGATTTTTAGGAAGATTTTATGGACATTTTATGTTCTTTATTTTACAGAGTTTTTTCCTAGAGTTTTTTTTACAGAGAATACGTTGAGATTTTACAAGCATTTTTACAAAGTTTATGAAATCTCTGTAAATTTTGCTTACAATTTACACAGAAAACATTGAGATTTCACAGACATTTAATGGGATCTGGACGCGTAAAATTCGGTCGAATCTACAGACATTTTATAGGGTTCATAAAATCTCTGTAAGTGTGCACGTTTACAGACATTGCAATTTACAAAGGAAATGTATACATTTTACAGAGATTTGACAAACTTTTTTGAAGTCTGTAAATGGTTCAAGTTTTCCAGTGTTAGTTCGGCAGGGAGGTATGTAAAAAAGGTTGCAATTTCTAGTATAATGCGAATGTAACTGGCTTGCGAGAGTAAACATATCACGAAAATAATTAGGAAGTAAACCTCTTTTGAATAGATACATGAATTTACCTATCTGGTATAAATAAATGTCAGAGAATTTCATACAAAGATGTGTCATTGGAAACATTTATAAAATAATATTGACTGAATTGCCTGATTTCTGAATTGTAAGTACTAGGTTTAGTTATTTAACAGTGTTGTACAAATTCAGCGACGTCGGAAATAAACTATTCGTTCCTTCCAACCTGGTTTACCAGGAAAATACGTCCCTTGTTGAAGAATCGGTCAGTGTAAAACGCAGGGGACCGGGGGCAAAATGCAGACTGAGTGTAAAATGCAGACTGCTGACCAGGGGTAAACTGCAGACTGAGGGTAAAATATAATATTAATAATAAAAAACACGAGGATCAACCCGGATCTAATGAAGACTTCAGTTTGTTCGTACGTATCCGTAATTGTTTTTCCAAAACCCCAAAACCTCAAACCAGAAGGCGTTTCCTAGCCTTAGCCAAACATTATATTATCAACCTCGAGTTCTTGAATCCCCATTTTGTTGAACCAAGCTAATTACAAGGGCCCGAACTAATCGTAATTCTATGCATCTCACCTTTGTTTTCGTGTAGGTCATTTTGAATTTTGTTTACGCGATCAGGTCTGGACCGACCAACTCTCCATCCTGTTTTCATCGACAAAAAAAGTCTTGTAATAACGTTCAAACCACCGCGTGTCTTAGTTGCTTCACTGAATGGCCTTGGAATTGTTCGGAACACAAGGCAAGCAAAACACGAGAGCACAACAACAGGGCAAGCTAAACTTGTAGGTATCGAGCGTAGTTTGTGTAAGACATTCAATCTTTGTACTCGAATATATCAAGAAGTTTGTGAGGTATTTGCTGAAAGGTGACAGTTGGCTATCCAAACACGAGAAATTATAACATTTCGGCGTTCTCAAATAATCATTTATAGTATGGCCATTTTGACAGAAGAGTCAGATGCCAAAACTCGACGTGTACAAAATTCAACTTCATTTAATCAATCAAAACATCAATAAATGTAAACCATTCTAAAGCAATGACTCCTGTTTTATTAATATATTTTATTTCACCCTCGGTCTGCATTTTACCCTCGGTCTGCATTTTACCCCTGGTCTGCAGTCTGCAGTCTGCATTTTACCCTCAGTCTGCATTTTACCCCCGGTCTGTAGTCTTCAGTCTGCCTTTTACACTGACCGGTTGAAGAATATTGAATCAACAGTTTGTGGCGATCATCCAACAACTTACTTCTGCAATTTGTGTCTGTTTTACACTAGACGACCACAAAGCAATTATTCGTTCCCTTTCCTCAACCGAAGTAGTACGATTACGATGTAAAAAAGTGAGCCATAGGAGCCACAAAATTCGCAACTTACACATCAAATAAAATTTGAAACTGGCGTCAAAACAGTAGCGGATCAAAACTTGCTCCACTCAAACTGTCAGTCAAATTACCAATGTTACGGCGGAAGTTTGCAAGGTTGTCATGAAAACAACATCCGGTTTGACTGTAAGACTCCCGTGCTCAAGGGTGCTTGCCATTTGTCAGAAGAATCCGGGTGGAATGACCATTGAATAATGGTAAGAATTTTTCCGAATTCGATGAGATTGGCGCTTACCATTTACTGCAAGGCGTTCCGTCAGGCGCACTCACTCGTTCTGGTGTGGAAACGGACCTGGAAACGGAACGATTCGCTCAAATGGTAAGCAATTTTCCGAAATTCTGTTTCGAACGGAAAAAGAGGACTACCTCTGGAGGTTGTCCACAATTTCCGAAAAGATTTTCCGGAAAATTACCTTACCATTTAACTTCAAACCGAAATTTCCGGATTTTTCTGACAAATGGTAAGCACCCCCAGGCTCCTAAGGTATCGTCACCTACCCCACCCTCACATTTCCCGAAGGGCAAGTTAGTGAGGAGAGTGGGCGCGGAAAGTCTATTCACACAACATGATCTCCTGTCGGAATTTACTATTCGCCTTAATTTAGAACACTGTGCCCCAGGACTTGTCAGAAACTAGATAACAAATGAAAAAAAGTTGCCATGTTATTTGAACTGGATTTGTATCCGGAACTACCGCTAGTAGGAACGGCCTCTTACCACTAGACCACTGAAGAACAAGATGGCGAGGAATTGTACAAATAGATATTTATTAGAGTATGGCAAAGAATATCGCTGATCTACAGTGATTAGGCCTAAGCATCTATTTTAAATGGTAAGCTTTTTTGGTAAGGGGCTCCATCAACAGATAGCGTAAATTCAACCCCCAGAAAGACGAACCATGCAACCTTTCACACGATAACACAAATGAAGCTGGAAACGTACCTCATTATGAGCTGATAAAGATTTCGTGATGTGGTTTTGAAGATGAAAAATGTCACCAGTCGAAAATTGAACTGCCCGATTTTGCACCTCGAAATCTTGATCTAAATTCCCGCAAAAATTCCGGCCTATTTAATCATTAATGTGTCACAAATTAATGTGTATAGGTACGCTGAAAGCCACTAATTGAGCACTAAGGCCACGTGGTAACGGGCATTACCCCTTTTATTACACCCATTCTGAATCACTGGCGATCCTTGCAATCTGATTGGCTCTCAACAGTGCAATTTATTCCCAAATTGCACCATTTTTTTACTGTAAATCGCATCCTTTTTTAATTTCTGTAACTCATCAAAATGAAAGTGAAATAATACTAACCTATCAAATTTCATGGATAAACAAATATATTTTTTTGAAAGGATTGTAACTTTTATTGAATTCAGTTTAGTTAGCTTATAACAATATTTGCGTTACCTTTGTAATACTCACAATACAAAGGACAAATACTTAGTTACATTCATTACGATAAAACTGCAAAAAAAAAAAACAACAACAACAACAAACAAACAACAAAACCAAAAACAAAAATGCTGCACTATATCCTGCAGTGTACCAAGAAAGGGTAAAGTACGGCTTTAAGTTAGCAACTTATTGTCGATTAAAGGCTTCCATTTATTGTAGTAACGTTCAGGTGAATTGGTCCTCGCTGACATTTGTTTTTCGATTTCAGCTTTGTCTTTCACTGTTGTTAGATATGCACTAATAGAAAAAGGTTCTTCATTGATACTACAATAGTATATATTTAGTATTTCGCAAGTTAGTGAGGCGGTCCTTCTCAGTGATTTCATATAAGATTTTGACGGTTGACAATTTTAATTTTATTGCTGTGCAAGTCTCATACCAATCCAAAAAAAGTTTCCAGAACTCCGATACCACTGGACATAAAACTAGCATATGCTCAAGATCCTGCTTTGTTTTTGAGCATAAATAGCAAAGATCGCTGCTCGCAAGTTTGGCTTTAAATAATTTGCTCTTAGTAAAAACAATATCATGTAAAGTTTTGTACTGGAACATAGTTAATTTAGTTTCTTTAGTGATGGAGAAGGCTAAGTTAAAGTATCTGCTTATTTGGTCAGGTGTTAACCCATTGGATGTAAGGCGATGTTTTGAGGTGGGTTCTTCAACAACGTGTTTCACGAAACTTCTATGTATGGCTTTGGTTACTTGTTAGCACTTTTAAGTTTTCCTATGGTTGTGTATGATGCCCTTGCTGCACACCGGTTTGCCTTATTGCCTTTTTAAAATATTCTTGTGGAATAGCGTTTATTACTCCATAATAGGTCAAAAAATTCGTTTCCATCTGGTATCGGAGTTTGAATTCTTCAAAACTAAGGAAATCTAGGTTGTGGTCGAGAAGGTCTTTTACGGTGTAGATTCCTTTATCAAACCAAGCACGGAAGAAGATCGTCTTGTTATCAATTTTAATATCTTTGTTATTCCATATAATCATTTTCCTTGTGGATGGCATTTTATTACTCTGCCTATCCTTAAACTATATGAAACCAGTATTGTAGCATTCCCTCATAAAAGAGTGGTAGCTCACTGATGTTAAGATCTCTACTGCCACAGTTACAGGTCGAGAGGAAGGTTAAGCCTCCCAGGTGTAAAGTGGCTTCATTGGGAATAACCGTCCATGCTGAATTCTCGCTTGCATGAAAACGTTTAATCCAGATTGACTTTAGGGCTTTGTTCATTAAAGTAAAATCAATCATGTTCAGGGCCCCGTTTTTGCGTTCGCCAATAATCGTGTTTTTTTTTTTTTTAATTTTGGCTATTTTGCTGTCCCAGATGAAATTAAAGGTGATTTTGTTTACCTGATTGCAGCAGTTTTCAGGAACTGGCAATACCGATGCATTGTAAATAAGCTTTGAAAGGCCTACAGATTTAACAATGTTGATCTTGCTTAATAAAGTTAGTTTCCGACTCCTCCAATTTTTTAAGGTGTTTTCTAAAACATCCAATTTTGCATGGAAGTTAAGTTTGTCGCTCACTTTTTTCGAGTTTGAGAAGTGTATCCCTAAAGCATAAACAGAGTCTTTTGGCCACTTGACGTTGAAAGGGGTATCCTCTCTGTTTTTCCATTTTCCCAGCCACAACGCTTCTGACTTCGTATGGTTAATTTTTAAACCTGAGCATCTTTCAAACTTTTCCAGGAGGTCAAGCAAAGAAGTCATTGATTCAAGGTTTTTAAGAAAAACTGTTGTATCATCCGCATATTGAGTTATTTTTATTTCGCGCGCTCCTACCGTGATGCCTTCAATTTTGGAGTTTTGTTTAATCGCAAGTGCAAGAATTTCAATACCAAGGACGAAGAGTACGCCTGCTGGTGGGCAACCCTGTCTGACCCCTCGCTCCAGCCTAAAAAAACCAGAGGCATAACCATTGTTTGTGACGCAGCTAGTTATGTTGCAACAGAATGTTTGAACCCAGTTTTTGAAGTCGGGACCAAAATTAAGTTTGTCAAGAACCTTAAGAAGGAAATTCCATTCCACAGAATCGAATGCCTTTTCAAAGTCGAGGAAAACAGCAGGGCCGGGGAGGTTTTTTTTGCTGCAGTGTAGCTAATAATATCACTAATGAGTCTTACATTCTCACCGATGTACCGTCCTTTGATATAGCCAGTTTGATCAGCGTTTATCACAAGAGGCAATACAGTTTTGAGTCTTTTTGCAATTGCTTTCGTGGCAATTTTGTCATCTGTGTTTAAAAGTGAGATAGGCCTTAGGTTGCTAAGGAGATTGGCTGGTTTATCTGTCTTTGGTACTAGTGTTATGATACCTCTTCTTTGGCATATTGATAATTGACGTTTTTCAATGCCATAATTTATGCTTGCGATAACGTTTTGTTTAATATTATCCCAGAAGAATTTGTAAAATTCGCTTGAGAAGCCGTCCGAGCCCGGAGATTTACTATTGTCCATGTCTTTTAACGCCTGGTAGCACTCTTGTTCGGTTAGCACGCCCTCACAATTTTTGGATTGATTCTCATTAAGGGGCCGGGTGTTAATAGGTTATAAGAATGCATCAAACGCAGAATTATTGGGATCAACGTTTCTGGTAGACTATAGATTTTTATAAAATGTTTTCTCTTCTTCAAGTATTGTTTTTGGATCATCAGTTTCTTCACAGTTAGATAATTTTAGCTTTGAAATCTTTTTCCTTAGGAAATTTCTCTTTTCTAAGTTAAAAAAGTACTTAGAATTATTTTCTCCGTACCCATACCATCGAGCCTTACTGCGCAAAACCGTACCCTTAATTTTTTTGTTCGATAGTTTATCTAATTTTGCTTTTAGTGCATAATACTCGTTCAGCAGATTATGGTTATTGCTCGAGGAAGACAGTTGTTCTTGCAGATCATTTAGTTTTATAAGTAGTTGATTTTCTTTATCTTTTTCTGATCTAGCTTTTCTCTTGGAATATTGCACCGTGAAGCTTCTGATTTCCATCTTGATGACATCCCATTTCAGGCCAAGATCTGTGACATCCCTGTACTTTTCTATGAAAGCCGGAATGTTTTCGTGCATTTTTTCTACATATTCTTTATCTTCTAACAGGCTTGCATTAAATTTCCAGAAACCAGGGCCTGATTTCTTACGCTGGTCGAAACATTGCAACTTTAAGATAATAGCAGAGTGATCTGAGAAAGAAGTGTGTATAATATTACTCTCTTTTCCCGGATTAACTAAATCAGCTGTGATCAGGAAGAAATCTAGTCGACTCTGAGACTTAAAAGCTTTGTCACGCCACGTAAACGACAGAGTTTGAGGATTTAATTCACGCCAAATATCTGTAAGAGCGAGGTTTGAGCATAGATTCCCAATTTCGTTTATCACAGTTTGTTTGCTTGAACCCTGTTTTACGCTTTTTCTGTCCTTAGGCGTTAGAGCACAATTGAAATCACATCCAATTATCAAATTACTATCTGAATAGCTAGTTAGAGTGTTGTTTAAATCTTGAAAAAACTTGATTTGTTGTGAAGTGACATTCATTGGATAAACAAATATTAATATTGACAAAAAACTGTGTGATTTCAAAATGGGTGTAATGAAGTGTTAATTGAACATACTTGTGATTTCAAATAAAACTCGCGCTGCGCGCTCTTTCGATTTTTAAATCACGCGTATGATTTCAGACCGAATTGCACTCCACTCAGTTCAATTGCCATTATAAATCTACCAAATAAAGTTTGAGCCTGGGCATTAGCAGCCATGGGCAGCTGCTTCGGCCTTGTTAGGCCTCATCAGCATGACAGAACTAATACCCAGGCTCAAGTACCCACATGAATAAAACAGCAATGAAAATGTGACTTGGAGTGATAAGAATGCCTCACAAATTAATATTAATATGTCTAGGTTTGCTGAAAGCCACTCATTGAACACTAAGGCCAAAAGCAACACGATCAGTTACAACAAATCAGACTTTAATCTCCTTCAAACAATAGCATTGAATCACTTTATATATTTTCAAACTCATTATCACAAGAAAATACTGAACCCTATACAATACAATACAATACAATACAATACAATACAATACAATACAATACAATACAATACAATACAATACAATACAATACAATACAATACAATACAATACTTTATTATATCTCTCACTCAGTACGCGCGCTGTGTTTGGTCAATTTTGCGGGCCGTATTCTACAGTACGGCCCGCTTGACTTCAACTATTTTTCTTTCTCGCGCGCCGGATTAACCTCAGAGATATAATAAATATCTTACTAACCTCGTTTTCTCGGCTCGTACTGTAAGTTACGGATCCTCGTTTTTTCCCATTAATTCATGGCCCGCGCACTTCGCGCTTGGGCCATAAATCAACGGGAAAAAACTCGGTCCGTAACTTACATTACGGACCTCGAACTCGGTTAGTAAGAGGTATTTATTTATACACGTAACACTAAGGAGCTCCTAAGTGCTTGTTAAAACGTGTACGTGTGTACAAGAATAAAATTGTACCAAATGTAAAATTTCTCAAGATAATTCTTAAATCACAATTATTAACCAGCGAGAAAGAATTTATTTATGTGATATCAAAGTGATACAATATCTATTCAAAAATCTGAATGCGATGGTTACGATAGTCCGACACGGCTATTCTACCATCACTAAGCACTGCTGTAGATAATGGCCAATCAAACTCTCCTGTCCCATTCCCTTTTGTCCCAAACTTTGTTAAAAACTTTCCACTAAGTTCAAACACCTGCACTCTGTGATTCTGTAGATCACAAACTAACAGGTGATCTGCTTTGCTCACAGACAGGCAACCAGGGTAATTGAACTCCCCGTCCCCATCCCCCTGCTTTCCAAATTTAAAAAGAAATTTCCCCTCCTTATTGAAAACGTTTACACAGTGCCCACTAAAGTCTGACACTATAAGATAGCTGCCATGCTGGATACAGTGAATGGACATGGTGAAAGAGCCCTCTGTGCCAATTTTACGCAAAATCTCATCGTCAGGTGAAAAGATTATGATTACTTTGATATCTGTGTCAGCAACAATAATGTTGCCATCGCTGTCAATAGACAAACCACGAGGATTCTTAAGCTGGTGATCAAGACTTCCTTCTCCTCCAAACTGGCCAACATACTCACCTTGATCAGTAAAGAGTTGAACCCGGTGGTTAGTACTGTCCACCACTATAATGTCATCATCATGAAACGCTACTCCACGAGGATGGTGAAACCATCCCTGTTGACCACCATTTCCTCCAATAGATCTCAGGAAGGTGCCATTACTGTCAAAAGCCTGAATCCTATGGTTATAAAAGTCAGTCACTGCAATCTCATTTCTTTCATTTACTGTTATCCCCCAAGGACGGTTAAGCATTCCAGCAGACGAACCGAATCCTCCAAAAGACACCACTGGCTTGAACTGTCTGGGTTGGACTTGAACCGCAAATGGACTGCCATGGACATGTTCTCCATTCACCCTCACTGATGCCTGGCATGTTCCGGTTTCTTTGGCAAAGTATATGATCTTGTAAGTGCCATCTTTGTCATCTTGGACTTGCGGTATAGTCGCACAGTCATGTCCCTGACGATTTCTGAATTCCACTGTTACACAGTCACGCTCTTCGTAACATTGCTCTCCATCAGCGTTCCTTGTTGTCATAGCAATCTGTGCTTCAAGTCCAACAGTCGCTTCACTGATTCCTTTCCCTTCAACACTTGATTGCCTCGGTGTCGTACAGGTGGGGAAAATTTGGAGACAGCCAATTTGTTCAGCAATTACGTGACTCAAAAACTGTTGATTATTCTCGAAACCAAAATTAGGAAAGCTTTTCACATCAAGGTTACTTGTCTTGTCTAGATCGCCTTCTTCCTGTAATATTTTGTCTAGACGTTCGTTTGGCTGCATGATTTGAGCGCTTGTGCTACGCTTCAAAAGTATTTCGCTTTCTTGGATGGTGGTCTCGTGCATTTTCACTTGTCTTTCAATCTCGTGCCTTTGAATTTCCACTCTATCCAGCGATTCTTTCACTTTGTTGTCCACGTCATCAAAGATTTCCATCTTTTTCCCTTCGATGGCGGCAAAAATGATGTCAACAAACTACTGCACGTCTCTTTTCACTCTTACAACGTGTTCTTTAATTTTGACACAGTTTCATCGAGTTTTGCGATTTCCGTCGTCTTTCTTTGCGCTTTTCCTTTCTGAAGTTCAATCGCTGACATGACTCTTAACTTGCGCTCCTTTGCAGCTGCTTCCAAAAGCATCTTAGCGTGACCGTCGTGATCTACTAAAGCACAAGCGTTGCAAATGGCATCTTCACACACAGAGCAACAGAACTCTAACTCAAATGAAGAATGATCCTCGCAGTTATGAACGCAATTTATGCAATTGCGAAAAGAAGTCTGAAAAAAATTCAGGACTTCAACGGGGTTTGAACCCGTGACCTCGCGATTACCGGTGCGATGCTCTAACCAACTGAGCTTTGAAGCCACTGACGTTGGGAGCAGGTCAATTGTGGGTTCATATGATCCCGTGAAAGAAATGAGTATGAATGATATATGAAATGAATCATATATGAACTGCGGAAATGAAATCAAATGAAGAATGATCCTCGCAGTTATGAACGCAATTTATGCAATTGCGAAAAGAAGTCTGAAAAAAATTCAGGACTTCAACGGGGTTTGAACCCGTGACCTCGCGATTACCGGTGCGATACTCAAACCAACTGAGCTATGAAGCCACTGACGTTGGGAGCAGGTCAATTGTGGGTTCATATGATCCCGTGAAAGAAATGAGTATGAATGATATATGAAATGAATCATATATGAACTGCGAGGATCATTCTTCATTTGATTTCATTTCCGCAGTTCATATATGATTCATTTCATATATCATTCATACTCATTTCTTTCACGGTAATCGCGAGGTCACGGGTTCAAACCCCGTTGAAGTCCTGAATTTTTTTCAGACATCTTTTCGCAATTGCATAAATTGCGTTCATAACTGCGAGGATCATTCTTCATTTGATTTCATTTCCGCAGTTCATATATGATTCATTTCATATATCATTCAGAACTCTAACTCTTTCTTATCGTGGCCTGGTTTCCCGCAAAATGCCGGCCGATTTAAAATGTTCTCAAAGTCTTCATCTTGAAAGTCTTTCAAAGCCAGCGCATGGTGTTCTTTATACGTTTTGATTCCATTATGCAGAAGCAGACAGTCATCACACCAGAACGAACAACACTGGAAGCAATAAGAGCTTTCTGTGATTCTTTTGTCGCAATTGCTACTCTCGACGCCGCTTGTATCACGCTCTTTGATGGCCAACACATCCAACAAACTATTGATGCGAAAGTCGGTCTGCAAAGCGTTAAGATCACCGCTTCCAGGGATCCGGGAGTTCTGCCTACACCCTTCACATGAAATGGTTTCTCGAATTCCGCTCGTCTCTTGAGCCCTTTGCAGGCAGTGAAGACAAAAGCTGTGCAAGCAAGGCAGCTGTTTTGGATCGGTGATTGTGGCCATACACATAGAACAGGATACTTCTTCATGAAGATTGTGCAACAAAGTTTGAATATCCATGATAAATACAGGAAAACGCTAGGATCGCCATCAAAACACCGTAAAGCAACCAAAGCTAAAAACAATGAAGCCTTGTGCGTCATGTGATCTTTATGTCGGGTTTGTGATATCGACCAATCAGGGAGTCTGATTTGAAGTGTGTTGATGCTGAAGGCCTTGATCCTAAGAAATGCAAAAATATCCTGATTTCTCAGAATTGCTAATAGCGGTCACGTATCTTCTCAGTGAAACTGCTTACTTTGATAGGTGCTGCCATTAATCTCTCTTGACCTGGCGTGGGTGGTTAGACGGTGAAAGAGTCTTTTTCACATAACCCAAAGTCCAGCCGTCCAGAAACCAATAAGTTTTCAACGAAAGGTACGTTGTTTTTAGAGTTGTTTTCTGAGCTCGACGGATTTTTTTGGTTTGCATTCTCAAGGCGTCAATGGTCTCCGGGGTCATCTTAAGAGTCAATATGGCGGGACTATCACCGCCATCTTGAAAATGGGATAGCCCACGGAACGAGTTTGATTTAGGAAATCTTGCCTGACCAATCAGAGCGCCATTTTTCAATTTTGACTATACGGGTACTTTTTCAACTTGAATCGGCCGAACGATCTTGATGAGTGATTGAAGAGTCAGTATTTATATTTTAAAACTCGGGCTTGCAAAAGACAGTACTGTACCCCTAATTTAGCACTTAACAAAAGAATAGAGAGAAGTCTGTCTTTCTTACATCGGACGCATTGCGCTTAGCTTGTGTTGGAGTCTATTTCTTTGCAGTGTATATCCGTAGACCCCTATCAGATCAACATATATTCCTTTAGAATTACAAAATTACTTTACAGCTCAACCATTGAGAACAATAATAATAACACTGTACTTGTAAAAAATATTTATAAAAGAAGAGGAAAAAAGCCCGCGATAGATGCCACTAGTAGAAGTTGAACCCGTGTTGTTTACATTAGGGCCAGTAACAATGACCTCTAGACCACTGGGGTTCAGCATAGCTAATGAGGTAAAAATAGGTTATTTATTGCAAAAAAACTAAGCACACTTGTTTTCGCTTCGATGAATATTTCTGCTAAGTGTTTGAGAAAGGAAACGCTTATCAAACGATGTAGGATTTTTTTCGCCTAGACGTTAATGGAGTCTCAGTGAAATGTGTGGAGAAAAAATAATCTGTTTACAAATACGTCATATGAAACATAAGAAAGAGAGTAAGGTTTCTGCGGTCAGATTCACGTCACGCAAGTAAAAACTAAAATCGCTTATCACTCAAAAACTAATTTCCAGAAATTGAGATACTGTGGTAAAATTGTAAATAAACTACCTATTAAAGTCTCAGGGGTGAATGATATCCCGTACTTGAGTTATTCAACAAAATGTACCACTCAAAATTAGATTCATGGAGCCGCCACGGGGAAACACGGCAGTGTAATTCAAAACATATGGACTTCAGTTTGGTCATGTTAAAAGTATTCTTCTCGCCGTTGAACTTGCAAACATTCGTATAGACACTTCTCTCAACATATTAGTCGTTCAGACTTCAAAGACACAAGGTGAATCGACGTTTTCCGATACGTGACAACAGGCATCATTCTTGCTGTTGTGAGTTGTTATTTATCGTTCGCGCCTGCGCAGAAAGGCCGGAAGTGCCTTTTGCTGAAATGAAACACGACGACGACGAAAAATGAAGCCCATTTTAAACCTCGGGCTTTGTACTAGCCCGAATAATAAATGGAAAGAGATCATTATTTGATCAGATAGCTGTTTTTCTCAGATTCAACAACTACCTTGCTGTACCCCATTGGAAGAAAGACGTTCGCTGCGTTCAAATGGTTGCCACTTTAGGGATAAAAAGCCAGCAAAGGTTCTCGCGCTGGTTTACCTCCCCTTCCCCCCCAGATTTCTATTCCTTAAATTTTGATGACAATTTCTTCTGCTTGAAAAAGAGCTCTACCAATTAAAAGATTAAAACTCTTTCTAGCTTACGGATTTCCACATGTGCTTCGCTTTCTCGGAACGCTGAACAATCTCGCGTGAGACCCCAATAGAGAGCTTTCTTGCATGCTATCAGTTCCGCAACACTTGGCATAGACGGATGGCTGCTGCTTGACTTTACCGTCACAGCACATGTCCCGTTGATCATCGCGTATGCATGTTTCTCACAGCACTGAGGACTGCGGATAGGTCTTTGTGGTAGCGTATTACGACAGCAGATGTGTGAGCGTCTATATGCTACCTTAACCCCGGGGGATACTCCCTTATATGGGCTATATAGGTATGAAATATAGACGGCACACTGATCCTAGCGACTTATATGACCAAAATGAAATAAAACAGATTAAAAGAATAAATTATTTGAAAACAAATTGCCCTATATTTCGGTTTGCAATACAAACCTTCCTCAGGGTCTGAGTGAAAAAAAAAAATATGTGAAAAGAAAACCGTTACAAACAAAATCGTAAAATAAAATACGTGACAGTGATTGGTAGTCTATGAGTAAATAAGTGTCAGACGTGTCACTGGCGTGCTTCATCCGTTCTGTTTATGTCAAACGGATGTAACGTTTTGGCTTTGTTTCTTAAATGAGCCTCTCTAGCCTTTATGACTGAGTTACGTTTGCTGCGTATGAGTTCTATCGGGATGAGGCGGACGTCGTTAATAGAATGGCCAGCTTGGTTGAAGTGTATTGATACTGGTGTAGTTGTGCTGAGTTGTTGGTGATTTAGGATAGAACGTCGGTGCGGCCCCAAAGGATATGGTATTTTAGATGTTTTGGTCTGAAATAGGGTATCGATTTTGACCATTTTGGTCTGAAATAAGGTATGGTTTGTGCACGCTAGTCTTGAATTGGATATGTTTTTTTCGAAGAAGCTACTTCTACATCGTTAGGTGAAATAAGTCTGAAATAGGGTATCGAATTTTTGGTCAGGTCTGAAACAGGGTAGGGAAAATCGCAGATTTTGGTCTGAGATAGGGTAAGGGTTTCAGGAAGCGGGCCGCACACCTCCACCCAATTTTTCTGGAAGTACTCCCTCCCGGGTACCTTACCCTCACAGCAATCTTGTAACCAGAGTCCTCGGGCTCTTTGGTCAGCGGGTGGACGCCCGGAGAGGGTAGGTACGTGGTGTTTCACGTAATGTAATTATCATTTAGAGGTTTGATATAGCCAAGTAGAATTGTTCTTTTTAATCTTCACTGGCTTCCCGTTGAACAACGTATTATTTTTAAGATTTTACTTATAACCTACAAGGCACTTAATAACTTGGCACCGTCGTACATTTGTGATTTGATTACATCTTACACTCCATCGCGTCAACTACGCTCATCATCGAAGCACCTTCTGGTTTCTCCATCCTATAACTTGAAAACATATGGCGCAAGATCTTTCTCTGTAGCAGCACCATCATTATGGAATGCTTTGCCATGTGAAATTAGAAATGCTTTGTCTGTGTCTGTTTTTAAAAGTAGATTGAAAACGTTTCTTTTTAGGAAAGCTTTTTATAATTAATTTTAGCTGTTTTAAGTGTTAATTTTAAAGTTTTGTAAGGCGCCTTTGAACAGTAGGATACTGGCGCGGTATAAATCTTTTATTATTATTATTATTAATTGCTCTACCAATCAGAACACTTTGACAATTTGATTTAAAACACCACGTACTAAAGCCGGAGAGACTCTGAGGGTGGGGGATTAATTTATTTTTGTTTTTGCGTTGCCTTCCCAGAGAGGAGGGGGATTAGTACATTTTAGCCTTTGCTTTGCCCTATGGGATGGGGGACAAATCTGATAGTAAAGGGAACTGCTATGTGGTTCAAGCATCTGGATGGCATCAGAAAAAGAAGAGTACAACGAGCAAAAAAAGGTAGCAGCAACGAGAGCAGCAAACAAAGGTAAGTATGCAATTGAATATCCAGACGTTGTTGTCATTCCAGAGTATGAGTCTTGTATAAACTATCAGTCGACAATGTTGAACAGGTTGGTGTTTTATTCATTTAAGTTCCAGTTGTGGAGATACAAACTGCAAAAGATTACATTCATGATGGATCATCTTCATCTTGTGATGGTGAGTTTATATTTGCAGTTAAACTTCAATCCTCAACTTATGACGTCCTCCATCATGGTAATAAAGTGCTTTGTTTCCCAATACATTTTATAGAATCAGATGATGGTTCAGGAGATCATGTGACATTATTTGTCCCTGTGGACTGCCAGATCGTGACGAAAACATAATAGGATGTGGCAGTTTGCATTGCAGAGTGAAGTGGTACCATTTTTCGTGTGCAGGGATTGATATAAAGAATGTGCCAGTGGGAGAGTGGCTGTGCATTTCCTGCCAGAAAAGACATAATGGACTGCTTTGTTTCCCACTGGGACTTGACAAACAAAGAGCTTTCATCATTTAAAATGGAGTTTGACTAATGGTCGTGGTCGTGGATACAAGTCGTGGGTCGTGGGTCGTGGGTGTGGGTGTGGGTGTGGTCGTGGATACAAGTCGTGGGTCGTGGGTGTGGGTGTGGGTGTGGGTGTGGGTGTGGGTATAAGTCGTAGGTAAAATTATAGTATATTTTTGAGGCGTGAGTCGTGCGTAAGGGTCATGATTTGATTCCCTGCTGTAATATATTGGAAACTGGGAAAAATCACTGAGCAAATATTTATGCACAAAAGACAAAACATTTCATGCAAAGCGAGCCGCAGAAATCTTGCACAGCCTGAAGTCAGTGAAGTGTGAGTTAAGGAAAACACCTTTGCTCAGGAAACGTGAGCAGCCCCCCCCCTCCGCCCCCTTCCTTCCCCACCGCCAACTCAGAAAATATCAAGTGATGGGGGGATTGGGAAAATAAAACTCAAGTAAGGCAAGGTAGCTGAAAAAAAATCATGCAAAGAAGAAGTGAAGAAAAAACATTTCTGCAGAGTGAATTATACTATCGGGCTGACAAACTGAACCTTCCGGAAGGGCACCTTGGCAGCCACTTTATACGGCAGTATTGTAAGTCCTGGTAGAATCCACATTTCTCTACAATTAGGAAAACGGACATATTCCCCTTTCCAGTCTCATACTAACCTGCGTAGCAGGCGTAGAAAAGGAGGGGAGAGGGAGGGGAAAAGAAGAGGGTATTGGGGAGAGGAGAGAAGGAACGTTTCCCCTCTCCCTTTTTCCCTCCCTCTCCCTCCGCCACCCCCTCCCCCGATACATTTTGTGCGCAGCAATTTCAGCATGGCTTCTGGTTGCCAAAAACCGTTGCACAAAAACCCTTATGCAAACATGGCTTAGAAGTAATAAAACCATGTGCTATAAACAGCCATCTTGCTTGATTCGTTTGCAGTTTAAAGCAAGCACATACCGAGTTTTGAAAGCCTCGACACCATCACGGGAAGGAGTTTACAACTGAAATGTATAAGTGAAGATTGTGGACACAGAGGTGATGCACACACATACCAAACTGTAACGCTTTCTTACAGACGTTTTATATTCTGCTACACACCAAGTAGCTTCTTGCTGCTCAATTCTGTTTGTGTTTGCGACAAGCTGTTGAAAAGCAAGTCTGTATCCTTTAATATTAAATATACATGAACCGCAAAATCCATGCTCAGGAGAAACCAGTGTGTAGAAAACGCAAAACTTCTGAACAGCAAGAGTGTGCTTCGCGTCAGGGACCTGAATAATATCCTTATGTAGAACCCACAGGCATTCATCCTTTGACAGTGCTCAATGCAACATTATTATAAATTGCAATTTAAATGTTACAGTAATTTAACTGTTTCTACTTGACTGGAATTTTGTCTCAAGTATTGGTCACCTTGTCACTACCGTCTAGTAACATCAGGCAATAATTTGACATTTTTTGAAAACACGAACTCTTCATACTGTTATTGTTGTTAACGTTCGTTGCAAAGTAAAGAATCATACGGTGAGGCTTTGCCCGGAGCTTCAACACTTTACCTATCACGTACCAACTTCTATCGAAATGGTACCCCTTTCACGTATATAAACAGAAAAGTTAGAGTAGCCCTTTCTTACACCTCAAAGACTGATACGACAAAGAAATGAATTGTCACCCTTTCCCTTCACAGTCTACTGAAATACTGAAAGTTTTCATTTTCCTGCCTTTTCTCATACTAAGAGGGCTCAAAAAGGCAGCGGTGTACACTGAAGCCTCCTTGTATGGCCCATTATATGACCAGTTTACAATTAAGGCTATTTTTGACTGCTTTCCTTCCTTTTTCATTTTGAAGTATACATTTTTAGGAATAAATTAGTTGAATGAATTATGACTTAGTATTGCTGGAAACAATATTTTTGTGCGGCTGTTTTTACGTTGGGGGGGGGGGGGGGATTTTATCCACACCCACACCCACGACCTACGACTGAGTTGGCGGTGGGGAAGGAGGGGTGGCGGGGGAGGGGTGGGGGACGGTTTGCTCACGTTTCCTGAGCAAAAGTGTTTTCCTAAACTCTCATATCACTGACTTCAGGTTTGCAAGATTTTTGCGGTTCGCTTTGCATGAAATGTTTTGTGTTTTGTGCTTGAATTTTTGTGCAGTGATTTGGCGCTCAAAAATATACCATAATTTTACCCACGACCTATACCCAAACCCACACCCACGACCCACGACTTGTACCTACGACCAGTGGCCAGTGGCCTTTAACGCTGAAAACAGCCAAGATCATTCTTTCGTCTCTATGGCATTCGTACTTCTGCCTTAACCTTAACGACATTTCCTGACCGATTTTAGCGGTGATTATTCGTGCGTGATCTTCAGTAATAATGTTTACGTTTGTTTCCAAAACTGCGATATTGATATTGATAGTTAGCCACGCGACGTACAATTGCCTTGACGTCTTACGCCAAGATGATGAGTGGCTATCAGAAACTAGTAACAAGATCGTAAAATAATTCAATTAGAGTTCCGCAATCACTTGCTTCCGTTACTGGCCTGCCTGGTTTTAAATCTGTAGCTTAACTACAAATTTTTGGAAATTTTAATTTTTAAGAACCCGAGAATTCTGTTGTTGTGATGAATGACACTATTTTAAACGCAAGAGTTATTATGAATCCAGTTGAATTTTGTTTCTTCCTCTCTGCAATGTAATTTCATTCAACACGGTGGGTTTAATTAGCCTAATGACGAGCTACGTAGGTTCTAACCTTCCTTGTTCGCGTAAACATCCGTCTACATCACGTAGGTGTTCTCGGAATCGTCGCTTAGTCGTCTTCTTGTTTCGCCGATGTGTAACTTTCTGCATAGTGTTCTTAAGAGATCGTTTAGGGCCCGATATTTTGTCAGCGTTTTGAATGAAAGGACAAAAAAAGAGCAAAAATTCATCCTTCAAATCGGCACCCTTAATCCCCAAGGTATCAACGAACGCTTTTCATTCAACTAAATTATTGCTGTTCTTCACGTTACCACGTTACCACTAATGGCTTAGCTCAATCTTGTGTATATAAACCATACACAACACACAATTCTTCGATTCCCTCTGACGAAGGGCTAAAGCTCGAAACGTCATCTCTTTGAATCCGTTTACGGTGGTCAATTAAC
>JAEMWC010000746.1:212500-227500 GCA_016490735.1 Pachyseris speciosa | reverse complement strand
GAAATGATTGAATTTACCTGCTTTTCAGAGCCTGTGGTGCTTCTCAGTCGGTGGTTCCTTACTAAATGGCAAGCTCTCAAAGCTAACTTTTAATAACACGGAATGCTATTGACACAATAGCAAAGATATCAGTGACGTCATCTATTGTTATTAATATGCCAACCAGAGAGCTATTGGCTGGTGAAACAAAGAATTCTTTTGTTTAACATTTTGAACATTTAAATAACAAAAACAAATGTTTCTAAACAAATATCTTCCCTATAAGTTTAAGCCACATCAGAAAACTCATTCAACCACTCAAAATTACAGAGTTTAGTATGAGGCCTGGAAAAATCTGCAGTTTAGTTTGGCTATGTTACCTTTCGTCTCGCTGTTGAACTTGCAAACATTAGTATACACACTTCTCCTAACATATTAGTTATTCAACCTCAAAAACACAAAATTAAATGAATCGACGTTGTAGTGTGCGTGATATTTTCCGTGACGGCATTCTTGTTTTTGTGCAATCTCGTTCCAAGAGTTCTATTTTTAGTTAGCGCTTGCGCAGAAACGCCGGAAGTGATCTTTGTGGATGAAACTGGACGACGAAAAACAGCACCAGCTTAATTCCAAAACGGAGGAAAACCTTTTAAGAATGAGCACTAAAGATTTTCAAGGTATGGTAACTGAACTTAAATTTGGGGTAAAAAGCAGGAAGAAATCTTTTCAGGCACGCCTCGAGTTGCGAGCAATAAGAACCGGTCAGCGGAAACGAGCACAAACTTAAACACCATACTGAACCCTTGGTGGGCATGAAATCGTAGAACTCCGCAGCTTTCGAACTACATGACAATTAACTTGCCAACAATTTTATAGCAAGGCATTTCAAAGTTAAACATTCCGAAGTTTTAAAGTGCTTTAAACATCATTCTCCACATCGTTGATGAAGTACCCGGTACGAACTGAATGCCAGATCATTACTTGAAATACCAAGATGCAAGATGACCTTCAGCTAACTCTAAAAGGAAATGATGATGTTTGGAGCTTTTTGCCGCACCAATTGCAGGTGCAGCAAATTGGATAGGGTGTCGCTGTAAAAGGAACCATTTGAGCTGTCATCGAAGATGAGAACTGTGGTTTGAACGCGCCGACATGCATTCTCTCCATATGAGACGTTCACTGAGGAGCTGCAGACTTTTGAGTGATTTCCCGTTGAGTTTGAAATGTTTCTCGAACTGATAACTTTCCTAGTGGTATGTATAATTTACGTTACCTGTTATAGATCCCTTCAGAGCGGTTAACTTTGCTGGACAGTTTAGCTATACATTTTTCTTGCCCACTTACCCGAAGACAGTAATTTGCATAAGTTAACCGCTTGCTTGAAGATGCGATTTTTGAGAAATAATAACGGCAAATCTGCTTGATATCTGACTGTCAAACCTAGATAAATACAATCCGTGATAGTAAACGATCGAACGGTCTTGCGTGAAATCGCCTGAATAATATTATTTAAAAGAAAGATAGTCGTGAATAAAAAGTGCGAAAAATCGTAATTTTGCCTGAGGTATACATTGTAAATTGATTAGCCTTCGAAAACTTATGGAGTGCCCGCGGAGTTTTTTGCATCAAACGATTCAAAAAGAATGAAATATTCACATCCAGTCTTAATTTTGATGAAAATCCAAATACCAGGAAGAGAAAAGTTTGTTTAAAGATGTCTTATTTTCAGCTTTTTAAAAAAACATTTCCCCCCCTTCAAAATGATAAGGCACAGGGCTCACCCGGGGGCCCGGGGGGGGGGGGCAAGCTGCAAAGTTGATAACATATTTCTTGCGAGGAAGGATAAAAGTTTGCTATGATATAAGCTGATATGTATCTGTAAAGTTGCTTTTTGAAGTATTTTCCTAACAAAACTCCAATTTTCAATGTGCAAAATGTTCCCAAAAATGCTTTTTGAGGCCTAAACTCCCCCCCTGATGCTCAGCTCAGGTTTTTGTTAGAAATCAAACAAATACCAACGGTGAGTAGTTTCATCCCAAGGACTAACTACACACAAAGTATCAAGGAAGGTTTTGTTTGACCTTTTCCAATTTTGCTCAAGCCTTAGCGACATTCGCTCTTAAACCTTGAGCTTTTTCCGGCGGAAGTCCGAGTAATAAGACTGGTTGCAAGATGTTTGGGAGCAGTTGAATAAAGTTTTGTCATAGATTGGAATCTTACCCCTAGGAAGAACAGAACCTCTTGTATGTGGTTCAGGCTGTGGAAAACGAGGACGGTTAAAATCCGCCGAGGAGCATTGCTACACGATCAATTCAACGGCTTGGCGGGGGATGGAGGGGGAGGGAGGGGGGAGGGAGGAGGAAGGGAGGAAGGCTCGTGTGTCAAGAACAACAAATGCTAAGAACACAGTACCATTTTGCCTCCTTTTTTATTAACTTTATTTTTCAACCTTAATCAGTTAACAGCCCTTGAATTATAAATGGGGTGTTTGCGCACATTAGACAACTGATTTAAGGAGGCAATGTTTCTCAAATCCGTCCGTTCTTCACTACTCGTTATATCCAGGGTCGCGTTGCCTCGCCTCTATTCTGCCTCCACGGCACATGTACTCTTCGGAATCGTATACTTCAGTTCCGCAACACGCGGAAGAGCTGCTTGGTTTGCGCCGAGGTTTATCATCACAGCAGATGTGTGACCATCTATATGCTACCGTGCTACCACAGCAGAAGCCTACCCCTTTATCGTAGGCACGAGTCCCGCAACACGCGGGTCTGCCCGACGGTTTCAGGTGAACTGAACCTCCACAGCACATTTCTGTTTTCCAATCGAAGACATACTTCCCGCAACATACAAGGGTGCTACCGGATTTTTTGTGATAACGTAAACCATCACAGCACTTGTAATATCGGTAATCGTAGATTTGAGACCCGCAGCAAGCTTTATTAGCGGAGTTTCTGCTCCGGCGCAACAGTTCACGCCTGCATGCTTGCCATCCTGGATCGTCACTTCTGACGTCACGTCGATCGATAATGTGTCGCCGCTGCCTGCTCCCTTGCGAGTTACCTACCGACAGTAAAGTTTGGGAGAGGTTCATCATCTAGGTCTGAATAGTTTCTAAAGCACCTCAGTAATCATGGTATTTAAGAGCAAGATTTCGCACTTTGCACAAAGCGAGATGTACATTGAATGAGTAGCCGTAGGAAAACTAATCCGTAATCGGAAAAGGAACGAGTCTTATGTGTCCATGAAATGCAGTAAAAGCAAAAAACTAAACATTTGCAGAATGGACAAAAAGACGCACAGAAGTTATACAAAGGAATAAATTTGTTTGGCTTCGTCACTGGATTTATTGCTAAACGATTTGTCTCCTATGGTCGGTAAAAATTCTGCAAATTTATTTTTTTAATCCGGATAATTGACAACCCACTGAAAGTGAAGATCCTTCGAACACATCACGGGGCTTTCTTCCGCGAAAGTTTTCTTGAAACTGATTTGCTCCAGGCGAACTTCCCGTCTCCTCAGGCAGCCTCGAGCAACTCAAGAAATGAAAATAATGCTCCATATTAAAATCATCGACTGAAGCTGTTGATTGACATCTTTCTGGCCTGCGGCCTTGCTTTAACGTTGAAAACAGCCAAGATCATTTATGTCTCTATGACATTCGTTTTTCTGCCTTAACCTTAACAACATTTTCTGGCCGATTTTAGCGATAGTTATTCATGCCTGATCTTCAGAGATAATGCTTACGTTTGTTTTCAAAACTGCAATATTGATATTTATAGTTAGCAACGCGACGCACAATCGCCATGATGATGCATGGTTTCATGACCGGTCATCAGAAACTAGTCACAAGATCGTAACAATTATAGTTCCGCAATCAATTGCTTCCGTTACCTTCCGGGTTAAATTGTAGTTTAACTACAAACTTTCGGAATTTTTAATTTTTAAGAATTCTAGAATTCTGTTTTCAATTTATTTACTATAAACACATAACCTTTCATGAATCATATTGAATTATTTTTGGGTTCATCGTCTTTGCAATGTAATTTCATTCAACACCGTGCGTTTCTCATTAGCCTGGTGACGAGCTGCGTACATATACATTCTAACCTTCCTTGTTCAGGGCGTAAACATCCGTCTGAGTTTCGTCTTCATCTTCGACGGCGCCATCGTCTTCAGCATCGTAGTCTCTTTGGGAGGGCTCTCTTGCACCTGCTTTGTCGTCTGAAACTACATCTTCTCCCTTCTCTGGGTCCTCAGCCTGCAAGTTTTCAAAACAATCGCAAGCAAAGAAGATCACAAAAAGAATCGCGAATCCTAACTTGAACATTGTGACCGCGAGCTGAAGTTGAATTCTTTGAATGAAAGCGTAAAGCTATGAAATTGGGTTCGTTCGAGGTTCTTTTTATACCATTTGCCTTTTGAGCATAAACAAGTGATTTCCTTTATTTTTAGCAGCAAAATGAAGATAACGTCACATCGAGGAAACCGGTATTGTTACATGTTGGAGTTGACGCTCGCAAAGCATGATTGTAGTTATGGTGATTCGAGCTCATTTCGCTCGAGACGTCGTCGCGTTCGGATCTCCTGCGAATGCCGAAGGAAAGCGGGTTAAATTCAGCTGCCTTCCTTTAATGTGTAGATGGAAACTTTTATCTTCCATTTTCTTAGCCTTAAAAAGTAGCATTTTCCACCCAATATTAACGGCTTTTTGACGCGGTTAAGTATGTCAACAAGTCCGTCAACGCATGAGCGATCTTAGACAGAGTTGTAATGTTGTATGAGTAGTGGTCATGTGTGCTCCTCACGAATACTGTTACTCAAATGTTGACATCTTCTTTAACCCACCGAAATCAATCTGTGCAAATGTTAAATGGTAGCTAGCTTAAAATGAATGCTTTTCTTACCTAACAGTCTGTTAGAATGCATTACAATCGAATTTGCAAATTCTGACCGTTTCCCTGTAAGTTATTGAAGTTTGCTAGTTGCCTCAAGGACACAGTTGAGACGGATTATTTGACACAAATAGCCGTGAAGTGAGCTGTTCGAGAGGGGAGTTTTGGAATAATTTTTCCTCTCAGTCTCAGTGTGAAGTCTGGTATCAGAGCAGGGCCTTTTGATAATGTGAGACTGACAGTCATCTGAAAGAATAGCTACATGAAGTCAAATTTATAGGACAGTGCATATGCAAATAAAGTGCTTATCGAGAATTATAATATAAAGACACAACGAAGTGCGTGCATGTGGAGAGGTCAAGGACATGCAGTGAAAGTCTTGAAAATTGAATTTTTTTTATTATTCAGTGATAATGGCTGATTTTCGTAAGTTCTTTCACCTACTACAGCACCAGTTTCATTTTATCAGTTACGATTTTACTTATTGTAGGGTGCTCTTTCAGCACAGTCAATGGATTTAAGTCACGCCGGCGATATGCATGAAAATGTAAAATTACCAAACATGAGTACATGACAACAAACTGTTGGTAGCCTTTTTTCAGAATGTTTCAAGGTCTTTTCATGTCCGTCGTTTTATCCCATGTTAGTCAAGAGCTTAAACCTTTAAGGGTGAAATACTCCTTGAAGTAGTAATCCATACCGAGGTATACTATGTGAACACTTCACTCGACGGTTCACCATGTCGGATTCATCGTACAGTTTAGTTTCCGGACTTAACACCCGCGGTACAGGTTCCGTGTCAGTGAAATCTGGAATATTTGCATTGTTCTAAACGCGTAGAGTACCGTGGAAATCACAGGAGAAAGGCACATTTATCCGGTTATTCGCTCTCGATCTCTATCGCGTGATAGCTGATAAGGGCGCAGCCCGAATCAGCTATCACGCATAGAAATCGAGAGCGAATAACCGGCTAAATGCACCTTTCTTCTGCGATTTTTTAGTATAAATCTAGTCTAAATCCTCCTCGCAGACACTTCGAAAACGCGAAGAAGCAGCCGCCACCAGTGTTGACAATTACTACTCACTATCTATCACAGAATAGGCAGCGAGTAGGGTAGCCAATCAGAGAACGACATTCGTGATAGAACGCTAGCAGATTTGTTCTAGTTGATGATAGCTAAAAGAGCGTTAGTCCAATTGTTTCTCGAAAGCCATAAGTCTCGTTTGCTCTGATTTAGCGTCACTTTTTCCTATGATTGGTTGGTAAAACTCGCACATCTGCCTTAACTATGGAAAGAGACCGCATAGGGGAAGGGGCTGGTGGGGGAGCTTTAGCTCCCCCCTCCCACGCACATATTTAAGCGTACCGGCCTAGATTAGCCTTTGCTAACTGCCGGTATGCTTAAATGTATATGTTAATTATTTTTCTTTTTGTTTGTAAAAATTGTAACAAAATTATGACATTATGAAATAAATAAGGGTGTGTGTAACAGTAAAAAGCAAATAATACTAAAAAAATCAAAGTTACTTTCTATTTAACGTTTTACCGAAAACTGATTAGTTAAGCGAAAAGGTAATTAAATTCTTTAGTATTTTATAACACCGCTTTTTTGTTGCTGAAAGTACACAAGTTCCACCACATCATGTTAGTTTTAAATGCATTTGCAACCATCTCAGAGGAGCATGCCCCTGGACCTCCCTAGTTGACTCACGCTAACGCGTTCGAAGTGAGTGCCCCACCATCCAATTGCAACCGACTTGCTGCGCGAGTCCTGCAAGGAGAAGTAAAAAAAAAAAAAACCAGGGCAAAACTAATCGTGCCCTACTCCCACACATTTTTCCGCGCTTGGCGCCGGCTCCATGTAACCAGGCTTCAAATTCTGATTGGTTCCGGCATCGCGCTGTTTTTCACTTTAACGTACCGAGATGCTGAGAGCAGGAAAACACTCATTTGGCCTCTAGTTTGTTTGTTTATTCAACTTTACTCTCTACATCTATCTTCGTATTCATATAAAAAAAAAAATTCGCTGTCAAATCAAGAGGCTCTTCGGTTTCGATTTCATTTGATCAGCAACGTGATGACCATATTGGCGTCACCCGCCTTTTACAGCACTTGTTCCATCGGGCACTGTAAGACTGGGTTCCACAACATCTGGGAGAGATAGAATGCTTCCATTGCACGGAACCAGCGCAGCACATGAAGGACCCCCTAGCGCTGTATGCATTGGTTCCACAACACCTGGGAGAGCGTGTTGGCTTGTATTGTGGCCTACCACCACAGCAGATTTTCGTTCGTGTACTGTAGGTCTGAGTTCCGCAGCAGCTGGCTGGACTTCGTGGCCTAGGTCGTACAACACCATTGCAGCACATGGATCTTCGGTAATCGTAGCGCTGGGTCCCACAGCAGGAGTGTCGTCCGGAACAGCAACTGTAAGAAGTTTGGGACTTAGATCGGACCACACCACCGCAGCACCTTGACCACCGAGCACTGTACGAACGGTTCCTGCAACAGCTTGGAGAAACAAATGGCCTCCATTGCACACTACCAGCACAGCACATGAATCGTCGGGTCTTGTAAGATCTTCTGCCACATCGAGCTGTATACGTATATCGACGCTGTCTGCCTCCAACTAGCAAGCTGTCAACTGTTGAAAATGAAAGTGAAGGAGAAGTTAAAAGGCAAACCTCTGAATCATAAAATGTTTTATGTCACGACCAAATGACAAATGTATACCCTCATGAATATATACCACCATTTGATAACGTTTTAAGCAACAAAAATGAATATTCAAAAAGGGTGAGAATGATGATAACTTCTTTGGCAAAGTCTAAATCAATTTCTGCTGTGCTTCGTCATTGTCTTACTTCTAAAAAAACCATTTGAATTCTGGTTTGTGATAAGTGTATTGTTTTTGTAATAAGACCATGTTATTTAAATTTTTTTCGAGGGGCATCACAGAGCTTTCTTCCGCGAAAGCTTTGTTAAAACCGATCTGCTCCAGGCTAACTTCCCGTCTCCTCAGGCAGCCTCGGGCAACACAAGAAATGAAACTAATGTTCCAAATGAAAATCATCGACTGAAGCGGCTGATTGAAATCTTTCAGACCTGCGACCTTTAAAGCCAAAAACAGCCAAGATCATTTATGTCTATTTCTGCCTTAACCTTTTAGTTAATGACATTTCCTAGCCGATTTTAGCGGTAATTATTCGTGGCTGATCTTCAGTAATAATGTTTACGTTTGTTTCCAAAACTGCAATATTGATATTTATAGTTAGCAACGCGACGCACAATTGCTCAGACGTTTTACGCCGGGATGATACATGAATTCATGACCGGTCATTAGAAACTAGTTTCAACATCGTAACATAATTCAATTATAGTTCCGCAATCACTTGCTTCCGTTACCTGCCGGGTTAAATTGTAGTTTAACTACAAAATTTCGGAATTTTTAATTTTTAAGAATTCTAGAATTCTGATTTCAATTTGTGCGTACGTTCTAACCTTCCTTGTTCATGGCGTAAACATCCGTCTGAGTTTCGTCTTCATCTTCGACGGCGTCATCGTCTTCAGCATCGTCGTCTCTTTGGAATTGCTCCCTCGCACCTGCTTCGTCTTCTTCCTTGTCTGGGTCCTCAGTGTGCAAGTTTTCAAAACAATCGCAAGCGAAGAAGACCACAAAAAAGAATCGCGAATCCTAAATTGAACATTGTGACCGCGAGCTAAAGTTGAATTCTTTGAATGAAAGCGTTAAGCTATGAAATTGGGTTCGTTCGAAGTTCTTTTTATACCATTTGCCCTTTGAGCATAAACAAGGGATTGCTTTTATTGAAGACAACGTCACATCCGAGGAAACCGGTATTGTTACATGTTGGAGTTGACGCTCGCAAAGCATGATTGTAGTTATGGTGATTCGAGCTCATTTCGCTCGAGACGTCGTTGCGTTCGGATCTCCTGCGAATGCCGAAGGAAAGCGGGTTAATCGAAAAATTCAGCTGCCTTCCTTCAATGTGTAGGTGGAAACTTCTATCTTCCATTTTCTTAGCCTTAAAAAGTAGCATTTTCCACCCAATATTAACGAATTTTTGACGCGGTTAAGTATGTCAACAAGTCCGTCAACGCATGAGCGATCTTAGACAGAGTTGTAATGTTGTATGAGTAGTGGTCATGTGTGCTCCTCACGAATACTGTTACTCAAATGCTGACACCTTCTTTTACCCACCGAAATCAATCTGTGCAAATGTTAAATGGTAGCTAGTTTAAACTGAATGCTTTTCTTACCTAACAGTCTGTTAGAATGCATTACAATCGAATTTGCAAATTCTGACCGTTTCCCTGTAAGTTATTGAAGTTTGCTAGTTGCCTCAAGGACACAGTTGAGACGGATTATTTGACACAAATAGCCGTTCGAGAGGGGAGTTTTGGAATAATTTTGCCTCTCAGTCTCAGTGTGAAGTCTGGTATCAGAGCAGGGCCTTTTGATAATGTGAGACTGACAGTCATCTGAAAGAATAGCTACATGAAGTCAAATTTATAGGACAGTGCATATGCAAATAAAGTGCTTATCGAGAATTATAATATAAAGACACAACGAAGTGCGTGCGTGTGGAGAGGTCAAGGACATGCAGTGAAAGTCTTGAAAATTGAATTTTTTTTATTATTCAGTGATAATGGCTGATTTTCGTAAGTTCTTTCACCTACTACTGCACCAGTTTCATTTTATCAGTTACGATTTTGCTTATTGTAGGGTGCTCTTTCAGCACAGTCAATGGATTTAAGTCACGCCGGCGATATGCATGAAAATGTAAAATTACCAAACATGAGTACATGACAACAAACTGTTGGTAGCCTTTTTTCAGAATGTTTCAAGGTCTTTTCATGTCCGTCGTTTTATACCATGTTAGTCAAGAGCTTAAACCTTTAAGGGTGAAATACTCCTTGAAGTAGTAATCCATACCGAGGTATACTATGTGAACACTTCACTCGACGGTTCACCATGTCGGATTCATCGTGCAGTTTAGTTTCCGGACTTAATACCCGCGGTACAGGTTCCGTGTCAGTCAAATCTGGAATATTTGCATTGTTCTAGACCGTGGAAATCACAGGAGAAAGGTGCATTTATCCGGTTATTCGCTCTCCATTTCTATCGCGTGATAGATGATAAGGGCACAGCCCGAATCAGCTATCACGCATAGAAATCGAGAGCGAATAACCGGCTAAATGCACCTTTCTCCTGCGATTTTTTAGTATAAATCTAGTCTAAATCCTCCTCGCAGACGCGAAGAAGCAGCCGCCATCAGTGTTGACAATTACTACTCACTATTTATCATAGAATAGGTAGCAAGTAGGTAGCCAATCAGAGAACGACATTCGTGATAGAACGCTAGCAGATTTGTACTAGTTGATGATAGCTAAATGAGCGTTTTTCAATTGATTCTCGGAAGCCATAAGTCTTGTTTGCTCTGGATTAGCGTCACTTTTTCCTATGATTGGTTGGTAAAACTCGCACATCTGCCTTAACTATGGAAGAGACCGCGCAGGGGAAGGGGCTGGGGGGGGGGGGGGGGCGAGGCTTTAGCTCCCCCCCTCCCACACACATCTTTAAGCGTACCGGCCTAGATTAGCCTTTGCTAACTACCGGTATACTTAAATGTATATGTAAATTATTTTTCTTTTTGTTTGTAAAAATTGTAAGAAAATTATAACATGAAATAAATAAGGGTGTGTGTAACAGTAAAAAGCAAATAATACTAAAAAAATCAAAGTTACTTTCTATTTAACGTTTTACCGAAAACTGATTAGTTAAGCGAAAAGGTAATTAAATTCTTTAGTATTTCATAACACCGCTTTTTTGTTGCTGAAAGTACACAAGTTCCACCACATCATGTTAGTTTTAAATGCATTTGCAACCATCTCAGAGGAGCATGCCCCTGGACCTCCCTAGTTGACTCACGCTAACGCGTTCGAAGTGAGTGCCCCACCATCCAATTGCAACCGACTTGCTGCGCGAGTCCTGCAAGGAGAAGTAAAAACAAAACCAGGGCAAAACTAATCGTGCCCTACTCCCACACATTTTTCCGCGCTTGGCGCCGGCTCCATGTAACCTGGCTTCAAATTCTGATTGGTTCATCGCGCTGTTTTTCACTTTAACGTACCGAGATGCTGAGAGCAGGAAAACACTCATTTGGCCTCTAGTTTGTTTGTTTATTCAACTTTACTCTCTACATCTATCTTCGTATTCATATAAAAAAAAAATTCGCTGTCAAATCAAGAGGCTCTTCGGTTTCGATTTCATTTGATCAGCAACGTGATGACCATATTGGCGTCACCCGCCTTTTACAGCACTTGTTCCATCGGGCACTGTAAGACTGGGTTCCACAACATCTGGGAGAGATAGAATGCTTTCATTGCGCGGAACCAGCGCAGCACATGAAGGACCTCCTAGCGCTGTATGCATGGGTTCCACAACACCTGGGAGAGCGTGTTGGCTTGTATTGTAGCTTACCACCGCAGCAGATTTTCGTTCGTGTACTGTAGGTCTGAGTTCCGCAGCAGCTTGCTGGACTTTGTGGCCTATGTTGTACAACACCATTGCAGCACATGGATCTTCGGTAATCGTAGCGCTGGGTCCCGCAGCAGGTGTGTCGTCCGGAACAGCAACTGTAAGAAGTTCGGGTCTTAGATCGGACCACGCCACCGCAGCACCTTGACCACCGAGCACTGTACGAACGGTTCCTGCAACAGCATGGAGAAACAAATGGCCTCCACTGCACGCTACCAGCACAGCGCATGAACCGTCGGGGGTTGTAAGACATTCGGTGCCACATCGAGCTGTACATCGACGCTGTCTGCCTCCAATTAGCAAGCTTTCAACTGTTGAAAATGAAAGTGAAGGAGAAGTTAAAAGGCAAGCCTCTGTACCATAAAATGTTTTATTTCACGACCAAATAACAAATGTATACCTACATGGATATATACCACCAGAACGTTTTAAACAACAAAAATGAATATCCAAAAAGGGTGAGAATGATGATAAGTTCTTTGGCAAAGTCTAAATCAATTTCTGCTGTGCGTCGGCATTGTCTTTCTTCTATAAAAACATTTGAATTCTGGTTTGTGATAAGTGTATGTTAGTCCAATTCTTCTCGAGGGGCATCACAGAGCTTTCTTCCGCGAAAGTTTCGTTAAAACCGATCTGCTCCAGGCGAACTTTCCGTCCGCACTCCTCAGGCAGCCTCGGGCAACACAAGAAATGAAACTAATGCTCCAAATTAAAATCATCGACTGAAGCGGCTGATTGAAATCTTTCTGACCCGCGGCCTTTAAAGCCAAAAACAGCCAAGATCATTTATGTCTCTATTTCTGCCTTAACCTTAATGACATTTCCTAGTCAATTTTAGCGGTAATTATTCGTGGCTGATCTTCAGTGATAATGTTTACGTTTGTTCCAAAACTACAATATTGATATTTATAGTTAGCAACGCGACGCACAATTACCCAGACGTTTTACACCAAGATGATGCATGAATTAATGACCGGTCTCAAGATAGTAACATAATTCAATAATAGTTCCGCAATTACTTGCTTCCGTTACCTTCCGGGTTAAATTGTAGTTTGACTACAAACTTTTGGAATTTTTAATTTCTAAGAAGCCGAGAATTTTGTTTACAATTTGTGATGAATAACATTTATTTATTTGAAACACAAAACTTTTCATGAATCATATTGAATTATTTTTTGGTTCATCCTCTTTGCAATGTAATTTCATTCAACACCGTGCGTTTCCTATCTGCTTGTTGACGAGCTGCGTACGTTCAAACCTTGTTTGTTCAGGGCGTAAACATCCGTCTGAGTTTCGTCTTCATCTTCGACGTCGCCATCGTCCTCGGCAATACCATCGTCGTCTCTTTGGGAGGGCTATCATGCACTTGCTTCATCATCTGAAACTACATCTTCTCCCTTCTCTGGGTCCTCAGCCTGCAAGTTTTCAAAACAATCGCAAGGAAAGAAGACCACAAAAGGAATCGCGAATCCTAACTTGAACATTGTGACCGCGGGCTGAAGTTGAATTCTTTGAATGAAAGCGTAAAGCTATGAAATTGGGTCCGTTCGCAGTGCTTTTTATACCATTTGCCCTTTGAGCATAAACAAGTGATTGCCTTTATTTTTAGCAGCAAAATAAAGACAACGTCACATCCGAGGAAACCGGTATTGTTACATGTTGGAGTTGACGCTCGCAAAGCATGATTGTAGTTATGGTGATTCGAACTCATTTAGCTCGAGACGTCGTCGCGTTCGGATCTCCTGCGAATGCCGAAGGAAAGCGGGTTAATCGAAAAATTCAGCTGTCTTCCTTTAATGTGTACATGGAGACTTTTATCTTCCGTCTTTTTAATAGCCTTAAAGAGTAGCATTTTCCACTCAATATTGACGGCTTTTTGACGCGGTTAATTATGTGAATAAGTCCGTCAACACGTGAGCGATCTTAGACAGAGTCGTCATGTTGTATGAATGGTGGTCATGTGTGCTCCTCACGAATACTGTTACTCAAATGTTGACATCTTCTTTAACCCACCGAAATAAATCTATGCATATGCAAATAAAGGGCTTATCGAGAATTATAACATAAAGACAACGAAGTGCGTGCATGTGGAGAGGTCAAGAACATGCCGAGTGAAAGTCTTGAACATTGAATTTTTTTATTATTCAGTGATAATGGCTGATCTTCGTAACTTCTTTCACTTAATTTTTTCTTCTCTCCACTTTTATTAACTATGGAATACTAACTCTACTTACAATACTTACAATACTAACTTAACTACTAACCTAATTTACAAGACTAAAATCACTTACTAGTTACAGTTACACATAATAGATTACAATATTAAATTAAAAGCAGCTGCTGCTAACGAAGTAAAAAGGAAAAAGAGACTTACAATGGGTTACAGTTGCACTTACGATTATAAATGCCACACAAAAATGTATTTGTAATGCAAATCTTTAATTAACTGGGGATAGTACCCACTTTTTCTTAAAGAAGTTTGTGTTATTGATCTTTCTTTTGGTTTTATATTTGATGACTATTTTGTATAGGTAATCACATGATTTCGAGTGCAATTTGGAATAAATAAGCACGAGTAAATTTTTTCAAAGACTAAGAAAATTGCACGAGCCCGTAGGGCGAGTGCAATTTGTGGTCTTTGAAAAAATTTACGAGTGCTTATTTATTCCAAATCGCACGAGAAAAATCATGTGATTACTTATTAATAATATTCATGAAAAAATTGCGAGATGGCTTACCATAATTATGCAGAAGCAACGCAAGTTAATCACGTGTAAAAATAATTTATTCAATCCCTGCAATTCAAGCATAACAACACGTTTCTCAATGTTTTCAAAGTTTTTAACCCGGAAAAACCGGCAAAAATGTTCAAGGAACTGTTCAATCAGTATCCGAATCACTTTCAAGGAAATGGAATCGCCGTTTACGAGGTTTAATGGTAGGCGAGCTCTTGCTGGTGAGGTTGAATGTGACAGTGCAGTTAGTGAAGGAATTCATCAGATTCTGCGCTTGTGAGCTCATCATGTGTGGAATTACTGCACTCGAACCAGAAGGACCAGGTGAACTACCCGCTGGTTTCGGTTTTGGTGTGCTATTCCGTTTGGAGATGGCCCACGAAAGCCGTCGCTGTTCGTCTTCGTCTGCTTCATCGTAGTCATCTAAAGATTGGATATTTCTGTGACCAGTGACTTTTGCGATTGCCGACCTTTCGAGGTTCGTTTTCTTCATCTTGCTAACCAGTGTTTTGCGGGCGCTGTGGTTGGAAAACCGCTTCTCGGATGTCTCAAGGGTGGTTCCGGAGATGATATTTTTCATCATGGAGTTGATTTTATTTTCTCCCATGGGCTGGACTTTGTACCAATTTTCGTCGTCAGCTCGTCTGTTGTATTTTATCGAGAGATAAAATGGACCACTCTCCCTGAGATTGGGAGGTCTATGGCTGATGTACTGACGAAATAAGGCCACTGGACATTTCTCTCCCCCTGTCTGGAACATTTTGGGCTGAAACTGTCTTGGTTTTGCGCTCAAGCCTCCAGGCCTGGTCTTAGTTGGCCCTTCAGCAAACT
>JAEMWC010000746.1:202500-205000 GCA_016490735.1 Pachyseris speciosa | reverse complement strand
CTAAATCTATGATGTACTTTATTTTGAAGAATTACATGCTCCTACTAGTTGGGGTGTTAAGCTGATAACCAAGTGAATGAGTATTTTAAGTACAGACAAACAACCAGCTGGTGTTCATGTTTTATAGGACTGCTGTTGTGTTATCCTGCCTAATCCGCTACTTTGAAAAGTAGTAGACGGCTGTTTAGTTATTTTTTTACTTAAACCAAGCCCAACGGTTTACCTAGTAAAAGCATTCTCAGTTGCAGCTTGGAATCTGCTTAGTAGTGTTCCTGCTTATTTCAAACGACTGGTTTAATTGAAAACTAATTACAGATTTTTAACGTTAATTATTTTTCAAGTCCTTTATCACTAAGTAACAAACCAGTCAATGTGCAGTATAACAGTGTTTTAAGTGATATGGGTAAAATTTACACACATCAACTAAATGGTTTTGTTAATAAGGTTTTGTTTCAAAATATTGAGCAAGCTACTTTGACAGCCTCTTATGGGAACCTGGTTAAGAAGTTGCACACCATCCAATGATAATTTGTATTGTGAACAGTTTAAATTACTATGACTAAAATGACAGATGTAATTTTGGTTTTTGGAGTATATGGTATTGATTGAATGTGTTATTGTTTGCAAATGTTGAGTTTTAGTACAATGTTTTTATGTACATTTACCAACGTGTACTTTTATAAACTGTCAAGCATCCTCTGACATTCAGGGAAACTATATAGATTAAGAATAATAAGAAAGGATGTGTTAAAATTTGGAGGATACTCTCATTCTACTATTATTTTACCTGGAAATTATATTTTAAGAAAATTTCGTCTGCAGGCTGAAGTCCTTAGTATGTTACACTTGATCAGTATTTTAAAAACATACAGAAAAAAAGTAACTAATATGTCAGTTTGAACAAGGAAGCACTATTAAGAATCTTAAGTACAATTCCTAATTGCTATAATTATTTGTGGACTATAAGTGGAACATGTATAGTTGACATATAGCCAAAGGTAAACTTCCCACAGACTAAAGGCAACATACAGGCTTGATTTCCAAGGTTTGTTTCAAATGTAAGAAATACTGGTCAGACCTGACATATATTAATTTATGCACATTGTGCAACCAAGCTAAGTCGTGCAGTGAACATGTTTAGAATCGTATCGTTGGAGGCTGTACTGTACTTTGCATTACTATACTATGTGATTCAACATCACAGCATACACTGAGATTTCAAGTTAGTTTTAGCATGTTTGGTTTGGTCAAGTATTTTTTAATTGTAATGTGTACAGCAATAATCAGTAAACTGTTCTTTCTGCTGTAATAAAGAGTTAGATTTCCTGAAAGCATAGACGTCATTCCTTTTGTTATCTATACCGATTAAATTCAACAATGTGAAGCTACCAGGACATGTCACAAAGGAGAAACCTTGTCTGTTTTCACTCACTGGCATTAACTCATTGTTAAAAATACATTTTATGGCGTGCAGTGCAGATACATGTTTGGACTGCAGCTCGAGAAAACAAAGAAACTAGCACAATTTGTTTTGTCGCCTTGTGGGTCAAATATCAAGGTGTCCTCAATGTTTATTCTTTGTAAAATAATCATTTACACACTTTAAGGTTCAAAGGGAACATCATTGCAGTAAGCCTGGTAGTTTTATACCTTTGTGGAGGTATATTGCTTTAGTCGCAAAATGTAACCATCAAGTATTACATGAATCCTGTGCTACAGCCCAACTTTTCAGAAATGTACTCAACAACTCTTATGTAAATATCAATGCCAAATGCATCACTCTGGCCAAGAGAACTGTGCTCTGCTTTAAGTTCAAGAAGATCATCATCACTTAGAGGGCATGATATTCGTGGCACAACTACAGCATTAGTAGAATCAGCTTCATCCACTTCTGGCAAAGGACCACTCCAGTCAATACCATAATTAGTGAAGTCGCCCTCCTGGTTTACAAAATGAAAAAAGAGCTAAATGTCAAGTGTGTGTCCACAATAAGCTGTGACATTGTCATTAGTTCCAGTGGCTTTAAACTATTAATAAAAATAGTTTCAAATCTACTTTGACCTCAGGGTGTCACACGTCTGCATTATTCTTTTCATGGTACTTTGTGTATTCAGTGAATCTATATTACCAAATAATGTCTATTGTTTTTTAAGTAAAGTTTAGAGGCATCACGTCAGCCTCACAACTAATGTTAATAAGAGTAGTTTGATTATAAAGTGACGTCAGTATTACATATCTATTTAACAATAATAATACATGTAGATTATGAACTCGAGATTTCTATCGCTTGATAGTTGATAAGGACGAAGCCCGATTCAAATATCAAGTGACAGAAATTGAGAGCCAATAATCTTATTGTTTTAGTATAAATCTACTAGTCGAAATAAGCAACAAAATTACTTAAATCTGCTTCAGAGCGACTGAAAACACTTCACAAACGCAAGAAAAAGGGCGCCATTTCGCTACTATCTATCATCGAATAGATAGTGGGTAGCGTAGC
>JAEMWC010000746.1:160000-197500 GCA_016490735.1 Pachyseris speciosa | reverse complement strand
TCCAAGGCTTTGGCAGTATAGCGCATAGTCACATCAGTTGCAAATTGGGTCAAAATTTGGGGGTGGAGAAAAGGAGGTAAATGAGGGAAGCCAAATAAAGTCTTTGTTTCTAATGCAGCGAACTGGTGTAAAATATCCTGAATTTCTGTGAGACGCAAAAGGGAAACAAAAGCACGGTTAACTGCATTTGAATGTTTGGACAGAAATTCTAACAACATAGACTCGTGACATTTGGATTGTTCGGAGAATTTGCTAAGTTCAGTTTGCCATAGGGAAAAGGTATGGTCAATTTTCCTTAAGTCCTGAGAAAGCCGGTTTGTCTTGGTGGTCAATGTGTCGGTGGTTTTGAACAAGTAAACTAGTTTGCCGTTAAAGAGGCGAAACAGGGATTGTGACACGCTCAAGCTCTTAGACATGCTACTTAGTGCATCTTTTAGGTGGGTCACATGGTTGGATTCACATGAGTGTCCTAGTGCAGTGTAAATCTTTCGCAAAATGCCGAATAGCCCTGCGTGACACATAAAACTACTGCGACGAGGTCTGGAGTGCCCTTCTAGGAACATACGTTCGTGTGTGGAAATGCCCCGACAATTTTGTAATGCCCACGTTTTACACGCTTTAATGGTAGGCTGATAGTGACGTGGACACGTCATTCGACTAGTAAGACCCGTGGAATATGCGTAGTAACGCCGAAGATATGAATCGCATTCTAGTAAGTTGGAGAAGCTAGACATTGATAGAAGACGTGTGATAACCTTGTGAGTGTTGTGTATCGAATGTAGCAGGCTGTTGAAAAAGTCATTTTGAGGAATCGAACAGTTGTTGTGAATATGAAGTGAAGGACCTGGAGAGATTGGTCGTAAGCGGGTAGTGAGGTACATTAAGCGGGTATCAGAAAAGAATAGGAGTGGCTTAACGTTATGACTTAGCATGAGAGAAGAGGGTAAAATGTGATTTTCTTGCCCGTGGAGTCCATTTCATCGGCAGGGACTAAGGGGAAGGTGGTTAATAAGAGAAACATGATTAGTAGGGCTTGGGACGAGGGGCTTGTCTGTGACGAGATGGCCATGTTGCCCTGCGAGAAAGCAAACGGCGTTTGTTAGTGGCTAGTCGAGCCAATCGTTTGAAACAAGTGTGTAGGGCGTCACGGTAACTATGGTGAAGGAGGTGGTTTCCCGCCATGTTAAAATGAACCCCATCGTTAGCAAATAATAAAAGGGAATGGTTAGTGACTTTAGGGTGGAACCATAAGGTGGCAAAAGGTACCCGTTTAAGGAGGCGTAGTAGAATGCGATTGAAATCGTGGGCCCTAGAATTAAAATCGGGGCATTGGCGAGGGGTTTTTACTCGCGGCAGAATTTGACCGACAATGATGTGAGCAACCTCGTACTGAAAGTGGAGAGTGTGAATTAGTCGAAGCAGCTCAAAAGCTAAATCGTTAACAAGCAAGTTAGGATTACAGAGATCATTAGATCCAATTTCCAAGATAAGTATAGTGGGTTTAAAGGTACGGACAGCAGCCAAATCGTAGCGTCGTAAAACGGGGACTGTACGTCCTCCGATACCGTGAAATTGCAATAAAGTAGGCTGTGGCAGCGCAAAATCAGGTTCGATACACGGGAGAGTTGTCCTCCTTATGAAATTTTCCAAACGCCAAACAAAAGAATGCCCAAGAACCAAAACGCGATGTGTAAGCCTGTCTGACATTGTGACTTTTTGATCTAAAAGGAAAGAGCAGCAATGACCCGTTATTGATCAGTGGTTGTTTGAAAATTGTCAAGTAGTCGAGGGTCTAGTATGTGAGACACCGGTTCCCAGGTGGCTTCAGATTCTGGGTATCCCACCCATTTGACCAAATACTGGACTTGGCCATCCCGAGTACGGCTTTTAAGAAGCCGCTCAGCGTTGAAAATGGTATCATTATCGATGAGAGCCTCGGACGTGGTATCCGGGTTGACGTTATTGTCAGGTGGTGGGTTGTTACCAGTCGCGGACGTAGCGGTAGCGTGGGTGTGAACGGTGGTAGAGTCGTTTGTGTGTAAGGGGGTTGCGTGAGCATTAGTGTTGGTGTGATTAGGTGCGAAGCTGTCAGATGGAAGGTCATGGTCCTCTAGGTAAAGATCATCATCAATGTCATTTGGTGGCTCTATTGGCCGGTCGTGCGGATCGACAAATGGTTTCATGCGGTTAGCGTGCACAATAGAGCTTACTGGCCTGTTGGAGCAGGTGCGTAACCGGAAGTGGACAGGACTTAATTTTTCGACGACCCGGTATGGGCCGTGGTAATTGTGCAACAATTTCTTAGAAAGACCTTTGTAAGTTTTTGGAACGTAAACCCATACTTTCGATCCCTCAACATAATTGGAATCTTTGGCCGTTCTATCGTAATACTCCTTCATCTTTTGCTGTGTCCGAGCTATGTTGTCGCGTGCTACCTGCTGTGAGAGCTCTATGTTTCGGACTATCCTACGGCGATGTTCGGCGATTGAGCTAGTAGGGTCCCCAGGTGGTAAAAGACTTACTTCCATTGGAAGACGAGGTTCCCGCCCATACAGTAAGTAAAAAGGGGATTCCCCAGTGGATTCAGACGGAGATGTACGGAAAGCAAAGAGGGCCGCGGGGATGAATACGTCCCAGTCCTTTTGATTTTTGCTAACGAACATTGAAAGCGTTTGGCAAAGAGTGGAATTCAAGCGTTCTACCAAACCATCGGTTTGAGGGTGGTAAGCTGTGGTGTTGAGTTTCTTAATGGAGTACAATTTGCAGACTTCCCCGACCAATTGAGAGAGGAAATTCGTTCCCCGGTCCGAAAGCAAAGTTCTAGGCGCACCATGTCTGGGAATAATTTCATCGACCAACAATTTGGCAATTGTGGCGGCGTCTATGGTCTTGACCGCAAATATCTCCGGCCATTTAGTGAGGTATTCCGTAAATACTACAATATACCTGTTTCCCGACCACGTGGCGGGGAGAGGGCCCAAGCAATCTACTGCTACTCTGTCCCATGCCCCATCCACTGGAATAGGGAGGAGAGGCGCACGAAGACTGTTTCTAGGTCGCTTCCTTGTGGCACAGTCAACACACGAACGGACCCAGTGCTCTACATCCTTGTACATTCCCCGCCAGTAAAATTTGTCTCTTAGCTTCTCGTAAGTCTTAAAAGTGCCTAGGTGTCCCCCTGTTAGGTCGTCATGGGCGTGTACTAAAACCTCGTATCTGAGGGGAGGGGGTAGGACTAATTGGGCGTGGTTTTCCTTATACCCCTTCCGACCATGTCTGTCTAGGTGGTATAAGAGGCGGTTATCATCAAGAAAATAGACGTCTTCTGATAACAAAACACGTTTGGCCTGTATATTGTCTATGGGCAGGCAATTGGTTTCCAAATAGCTTATGATCTCGCCAATTTCCTGGTCTTTTCGTTGGAAAGCGTAAATCTGATCTGTTTGTAAACCGGCACGCGAAAGTGCATTAAGACTACATGTACCATAAGTTCGACGGGAGAGTGCGTCTGCGTTACCATTAGCAACACCCGCGCGGTGGATAATTTCAAAATCAAACTGTTGAATGAGTAGTGACCAACGGGCGATTCGTCCGGTGGGATCTTGGATTGACATAAGCCATTTGAGAGCACTGTGATCTGTGTGAATGTAAAATTTTCGTCCATATAGATAAGCTTGAAAGCGTTTAATTCCGTCTATCATGGCCAAAGCCTCGCGCTCGGTTGCTGAGTAATTCCTTTCTGCTGCATTGAAATCTCTTCCGGCATAGGCTATAACATGCTCTTTCTTGTCTATCACCTGACCTAGGGTTAGCCCAATACCCGTTTGACTTGCGTCAACATAAAGATGGAAAGATTGAGTGAAATCGGGATATGCGAGAATTGGAGCCGACAGGAGCGCATGCTTAAGAGTGTCAAAAGCTGTCTGGCATTCATTCGTCCAATTAAATTTATGGTGTTTGCTCGTGAGCTTATTCAGTGGGGAGGCTATTTGTGCAAATCCTTTGATAAAGCGACGGTAGTAATTACACAAGCCTAAAAATGCCTTGACACCTGTAGTATTGGTTGGTACTGGGAACTCCTGGACAGCTTTGATTTTGTTTGGATTTGGACTGAGCCCTTCTCCTGACACAGTATGGCCTAAGTACTCTACCTTTGCTTGAACAAAATAGCATTTGCTAGGTTTGAGCCGCACACCAGCTTCTCTTAGGCGTTTAAACACTTGTTCCAGGTGGAGCAAGTGATCGTCGAACGTGCGGGAGAATATGATTAAATCATCAATGTACACCAGGCAGATGTCCCACTCTAAACCGCGCAGCGCATGCGTCATAAGCCTTTGGAAAGTGGCTGGACTGTTGCATAATCCAAATGGTAAGACATTGAATTCATAAAGTCCGTTATGAGTGATAAATGCCGTTTTCTCTTTTGATTCTTCATCCATTTCGATTTGCCAATACCCAGACCGTAGGTCGAGAGTCGAAAACCACTGGGCTCCCCCTAGGGCGTCCAGGGCTTCTGAAATGCGAGGCAAGGGGTGACTATCCTTTCTGGTAATGGTGTTAAGCTTTCGGTAATCAACACAGAAACGCATAGTCCCATCAGATTTCTTGACCAATACTACGGGAGCCGCCCAAGGGGAAACCGACGGAGAAATTACATCATTTTCTAGCATTTCATTAATCTGTTTATTAATTTCTTCCCGATTGGTTGGTGAAGTGCGATAGGAACGAAGACGAATAGGCGGGTGATCCCCGGTATCTATCTTATGTTTGACTAACGAACAACGACCCAACTGGTCAGGGGTGTACGCAAAAATGTCATCGTAGTCCCAAGTAACTTGTTAAATTTCGCCTGTTGGTCAACGTTCAGCCTGGTGAAGTCGATGTTGAGAGGTGCGCGTGGTTCCTTGTCTAAGACAGTGGGGATGTCGCGTGTTGCTTCGGCCTCTCGATCTGATGCTAATAAATCATAGGTATTGATTGCAGGGTCTTCGGGTGTGTATGTTCCCAGACGTGTGTGTCGGAAAATTTTGATCGGTAGTTCAGTAGGGTTCAATAGTCTAACCGGGACAGAATTCCCTTCCCATGTTTTGACAATTTGTGCTGCTCCCAAAATATGATACCTAGTGGGTAGGTCACCTCGTGGGAGTACTAAACCTGTCTCCCCTAGTTGACGGTGGTTCCCCAGTTGCCCTGCGACTAGGACCTCTGAGTGTGGGGTATGATAAAACTTTTCTGAGCGTGGACCGAGCAAATCGTGGGTTCCCCGTGGGTGGGTAAGTTGGCGAATGGAAATGGTTCTTGAGCCGAGGTATCCCATTGTAATTCTAATACATGATCTTGTAGGTTAATCTTGGCGTTATAGAATTCAAGGAAGTCCCGTCCCAAAATAACATCATAGGCGATTGTTTCTATAACAAGAACGTGAAAAGGATACACCTTGTCATTGATTGAGAAAGGCAACTCAACTTGACCTAGTACCGGTATACTCTGACCATTTACTGCTGATATCTTAGCTACGTGTGTGGGTGTTGGGGGATGTTTTGTCATCTGGGGAATTTGCCGCCAGACCTCAGCGCGAATTGCGCTGACGTTCGCTCCTGTATCAACCAAATATGTAACGGGGCTACCGTTAATGTGTCCCTTAATGGATATATTACGGGACGGGTGTGTAAGAGGAGCCGAGTCATGTTGCAAAGATGACATTGACTGTGAGTCATGTTTCAGATCTAGGCCAGCGGAATTAGGTGTGGCCACCCACGTGCCTCGTGCATGATCATTTTGGCTAGTGTGAATGTCATTTAGCTCCTGTGTTTGCTCTACAAATTTTCCATCATTACTCTCTTTGCGTTCAGAATCTATGGATGTGTCGGGGTCTTGCTCAAGGGTCTGGTGCCCAGGAAACTCATCGTGCTTATTAACTTTTGTGTTATCATGGTGTAGTTTGTCCAAACAAAAGTTCCCGGTTGTGTCTGGACATTCTTGGACTAAAGTATCTTGAGTGGGTTGTTTCGGTCGTGTGTCTTCTTTCTGCGCATTTGGTATTCGCAATTCGCGGTTAGAAGCGACTAGTTTGGGTTCAGCTTTTGTCAGTTTGCATTGGTGGCAGACAACCTCATGTTCTTGCGATAGAATATGGACCGCTTCACTAACTGTTTCACTCTCCTGTGACTGTACAATTGTAAATTTTATGGTCTCCTCGGGAACTTGTATTATCTCATCACTCGTTCTCGAATGGCCTTCCATGTGACTCATTACTTCTGGATTTGCGCGAAATTTTTCTCTCGATTCCTTCGTGTCTTCAAGTGCCGCGTGGCTACGAATTTCTCTAGTAATATTTGTTGGGTTACTTCCCTTAATTTTCCCCGTTGTATTATTGCCGAGTCCCTCTGTGTGGTTAGTGTTTGTGGTCATTGCTTCTCCTATAACACACGGATTTTTATCATCGTCACAATTTTCTGATTCTACACTCGTTAGTTTTGTCTCTATATGGGTATTCTCAGTCACAGTTGACGCCTTAATTCCTCTCCCTATCGTTTGAACGTGTTCTTTGTTTCCCGAGTAACCTGTATGCTCTTCTCCCAAAACTGTTATTGTGTTCAATTCCGCTATTTGTCTTATATTCGCTTCATCACAATTGTCATTCATGCTTCCATCGTCAGAACTGGGTTGGTTGTTTGGTTGTGATCTGCCTTTACCAACATGCATGCGGACCTGGTGTTTTCGTTTTGTCATTTCACCTGATCTAACTGCACGAAAAGAAGGTGTCACTATTTCGTTAGACCTGAGCCTGTCCGAGATTACAGGCTCTCCGATTTGCGTAAGTAAATGCTTATTTTCTAAGTGTGTAGTTGGTTTTGTCATATTGCCGGGTGGAGCATTTGTAGTATCGTCAGTGTACATCCCACAAACTAATTTCCCCGTGCCCAATTCAAGATTGAAACCATCGTTAGGGTCATTACAATTCGTCTCAGTATAGTTAATATTAGTCATCAATTCATTGATCTGTGTATTGTTAAATGTCTGTTCAAGAGCGACTTCTGATTGTCTCGGTTCAACCGAAGTCGGGTTTAGTTTAAAGTCGGCTGTTGGGCAGGAGGCGGATTGGGTCGATAGCCCATAAATCTTGTATTTTGTTCAATTGGTCCATTGGCGGTAGGTACAGGTATGCGAGGATCTCGGTTATCGAATTGGCGCTTCCTACAAACGTAAGCCACGTGGCCAACTTTTTTACAATAATTGCAAATTGGTCTCCCGTCAAACGAGCGTCGGTTACGGTAATCTTGTCCCTGGATTTGTTGGTTCCTTGTTCTGCGAAGTTCTTGTCGAATTAGTTGTGTTATCTCTTCCCTTCCCAGGGGTTTTTCACGCTGGTAGTCTACCCTCGGGGAGTTACTATTAGTAAACGGTGCGTTATATGCGGCTATTTTAGGTTCTTCAGTCGATTTTAATTTCGCCAAAGCGCTGAGTATTTCATCAGTGCGGTCTTTTGGTTTTTCTTCTGGGAGTGCTTCACGTAACTTAGCATGCGTTTCCGCTTCTGCAAATGTCTTGGGCCGTTGTAGAATTACATAGTTTTTTAATTCCGGCTTAAAGCCGTTTAACAAGTAATTCACACTTTCTGCGGGCGATACGTCTAGGCGCTGGCAAAGTTTGCGTATTTCAGAAGCGAATTGTGCAACAGTTTCCCTTGGTGACTGTTTTCTATTCAAGAGTTGTTGTCTTAATAACCAGACATCAGACTCAGTGTAGAATTGTTTCCTAAGTGCATCGCAAATTTGATCGTATGTTTTGCCCGATAGTGTTGATGCTGAGAACCACACACTCGCATTTCCTGTCAGTAGCAATGGTAGCATATCAGCCTTTTGAGCGTTATTCAATTTGTAAAAGGCCGCTGTTAAATTGAGTTGCTTGAGAAAACTATTTACATCTTCGCTAGCGTCTCCCGAAAACGTAGGGTACTTGACGGTATTGGAGCCAGAGAACGGCACTGTTGGTTTCAACTGTTCGAATGTTTTCGTAAAAACGTGCATTTGTTGTTGCCATTGCTCTGCGTACTGTTCATGTTGGTGTGCTAGTAATTTCGCAACGTCCTCGAAAGTCACTGCCATCGCCGTAGGGGCCGAAGTAGGTTCGTCGTCAAATGTTCCTGATGTATCAGCGGGTGGTGGGTGGGTTGGCATGTGTGTTTGTGTTGTAGTGTCTTTCGCTGTCTTTATACTATGAGAAACTTGACCTTTGTCAATAATAAGCTGCTTGCAATTGCCGTTGCAGTATTTAGTAACTTTGGTCCCTAAAGACCCTTTAGTTTTTGCGGACAACCGTGCTTTTGATCTGGTTAGCAGTTTGGAAACCAGTGTAGACGACTGTACCTCTCAAAACGGTTTGCTTATTGTTCAATAACCCCGAGAAAGAACATCAAGGGCAAATAAGAATTTGTCACCAAGGTCCTTAAAAGAAGCTATTATCCTTGAATTGAATAATCTCGCCTCACCACGCAAGTTGCTTTTAAGAAGTGGCTTGCCTAAAGGTTGGCGCTACTTAGACTGGCATGCAGTGTATTACCCTACAATTCGTTATTAGGGGTGGCTTGACTTCCTTAAAACACCATGACACTTGTACTCACGATTTCCTGTGTAAGTTCTGCAAGAGGTTTCCGTTCTTCGTTACCCGGATTCTCCACCAGAAATCTGTTACGGGACAGATTTTAGAGACCACGCACACAGTTGGATTTTGTAGTAAACGGCTTTATTCTGGAGGTGGGCAGCTAGCTTCTCGGAAGAAGTTTTACAGCGTCAGTCGAGAGTGGAAACACACACCAACATGTACCCGAGCTGGCTATGTGATCAACTCACCAGCGTAGTAGGTCTGGTCAATACCAAGTGCGTCAAGCGTATTACAAGCAGTGCTATTTATGTCAAACGTTCAAGTTAATTGATTTTTACCTTAGATAAATATTATTGTTATGCGAAAACAAGGTGTCTTCAGCTGCCACGAGTCGGAAACGTAAAAGAATATGAAATTAGTTAGGGTTTCTTTGTTCGTGCAAAATTTGCAAAACTGAAGATATCTAGAAGACCGAATTCCGATGTGAGAATTCGAAACGCTAGTTAAAAAGTCCATATGTTTTGCCAAGATTCTGTCGAGACGGGTTTCAGTTTAAAGTTCGAAAAGAAGAGTAAAATTCAACTTAAAAGGTTGGGTTGGCAACAGTGATGCTACGAGGTGTTAAAACTACATGAGCGAACTCAGTTTTAATGAGGTTCGTAAAACTAATCATTATGCGAATCTCGGCTTTACGTGTGAATGGGCATGAGCCTTAAACAAACCTTCATTACGCTATGATTGTTTCGTTTACCAATTTTCAGCTGAAAACACCTTCTAGAGGGAGGTTTTTCCAATAAGCTAAAATAACCAAGGAAACCATACATTCCTTAATTCACAAGACTGCTTCGAAAATTCTAATTCTCATGTTGTCCAAACTGAACATGTATTTTGTTCGAAAATAAACCTTTGTTTTAGAATTTCATCAAAGAAACCAAAATATAGGTTTACAAACATTAACGAGAGAAATACCACGCCAGTTTTCAATAAGCGTGATAATCGCATGCTTTTGAGAATGGGATATCTCTCCTTTTTCGAAGCACTTATTCGCACACCTAATAAAGCAATCATTGATTAACGGCCAAAATGTTTTGTAGAACTCGATTGGAATTCCATCGTTCCCTGGAGTTTTGTTAGTTTGGAAGGTATAAAGAAGACGAAAACATTCCTCAGAAGTGATTTTACCTTCGCAGGAGATTTTCTGTTCTTCAGATAGTTATATTTAGATTACTTAAAAAGGAATAATAATAACTTTAATGATCCATCTTTGACAGAGAAATACAATGGATTTACAGTATAAGAAATAATGTAAAATTACAATAAAATGATTTCCAGGCCTCACGGTTTTACCTGGAAATAATTAATATAAATATAAATATGGATTTATAAGTGTATTATACATTTAAGAATTTAGCAGCCTTGCGGCTCTTGCTATAAAATAGTTTGCATGTCTTTGGGTTCCAGACCTTGGTATGACAACTGGACCAGGTTTGGATCGTAGATTGTAACTATAACTTATACTTGGCTTAGAGAAGAATACTTGATTGGGATGATTGATGTCTTCTATCGTTCTTTCCAATTCACGTTTTGTTGCTTCCATTCGTCTCTGCTCCAACGCTGCGAGAGATGTTCTCGATATACCTATTATATTCAGACACCTGTTTTGTATGGACTGTACGTCGTCTGCCAAATACTGTGGTAGACCACCCCAGACGTGTGACGCATATTCAAGGAGTGGGCGGATTTTGGTACTATAAACTATAATGCCAACCTCCGCAGGCAACCTTGCTTTCCTACATTCACGTAGATGATATAATCTGTTGCAGGCTTTCTTTATTATTTGCTCGACATGGTATGAATTTCAATTGCGATATCCGGACGATTGTTATTACTCTTGTACAAGTCACAGTAAAATTGTTCTACCTCATTTAGTATGCAGGATGGATCTGTTTTAGTTACATTGTTTATATGCAATTTACGCATGTGCTTCTTGACGTGATTTCTCTTTTCTAAATTTAAAAAAGAATTTGTGCTCTTCCGCCGTATTCGTGCCATCTAGCACGCGCGCGTACAATAGTTCCTCTGGTTTTCTCTTCATAAAATGATTCTAGTTGTTTCTGAGCAACGTTAAACAGAGTAGCATTGGAGTCACTAGGGTTACCTTCGAAAGCTTGCTTTGCTACGTTTAGTTATTTTGGAGTTTTGTTCCGTTTCTTCTCATTGCTTTGCCTTTCTACTGGAGTGACGAATAGCATGAGCTAGTATATTATATTTAACCCAATCCCACACACATCGACCGAGAGAAAATTCTTCCCGTCCTTCTGTAATCCACATTGGAATCATTTCGGCTGTACTGTTAACATATTCTTCGTCGTCTAGTAAAGAGCAATTCATCTTGCATTAACTTGCCTACATGGTCAAGCTTTCCGCCTATCTCTAAAAAGATCGCATCGTGATCTGTTCTGATTGCTGGAATTATATCCGTCAGTTGTACCGAATCAGTTAAGTTATTCTAAATTAACCAATAGTCAAGACGACAAAAGATTCGAGGAGATTTTTTGCTCCATGTAAAACTCTTTGTGTCCGAGTTTTTAATTCTCCAAATATCTCATCGCGCACAATGCCTATTGTTTTGGGGACATTTACTTACTGTACGGCAAAAATTATAGATCTGTAATATTAGCGGTGAAGCGTAAACTGAGTGACTCTCATTGGTTCAAATCTACGCGCGCTGTGCTCCGTTGGGAGTACCGCTTAGCTCATCAACTTGTCAGGGCGGAGCTGAAAGACAAAGGCCACATGAGCTTTTGTTCATTCTATTGTTTCCTAATGTCGCACATTTACAGTATGGCTGAATAAGTGCGCACCGGCAGCAAGTGTATTAACGTTCAATATTATAACAGGATCGAAATTTTTAAAAGCCGTTTGGCCTGCTTCATGCTATTTGTAAATAGGGCCAGTCTTATCCACCGCCAAACCTACGGCATCAAATGTGGTGTCTTCACAGGCATTCGAACCTACGAAAACTTAAATGTCGATTTTTAAATAAAGTGAATAGACTTGTTTCGCCTGAATCTTGAGTAGCTTATGATCGAAAAAGCTAGCGCGCGCGTGCCTTTTCTTTGTTGCGAAAGAAAGAGAAGCTTTAACTAGAACATTTTGCCGCTAAGAAACGTGAAAAAACTGCAAGCTATGACACCGAGTTTAAGAACAACAAGATGACTTTTGTTCGGGTATGCTAATTTGTGGCCTTAGTGCCTTTAGAGTGGCTTCAGCTTACCAAATCACATTAATTTGTGAGGTATATCCTTGTCACTCCAGCCACATCCCACAAGCTTTACGTTTTCACTGCTTGTTTTATGGATATGTGGGTACTTGAGCCTGAGCATTAGCTATGCCATGCTGATGAGGCCTAACAAGGCCGAAACAGCTGTCCATGGCTGCTAATGCTTGGGCTCAATCTTTGTTTTGGTAGATTTAAGGGGTAATGCCCGCTACCATGTGGCCTTAGTGCCTTTAGAGTGGCTTCAGCTTACCAAATCACATTAATTTGTGAGGTATATCCTATGCTAATTTGGGTAGTCTGGTCTACATTGAACGCCATTGGCGCTTTTCCTACTGGCTCGAACTCTTTTCCTATTTTTACTGTTGGAGATTCCATCGATCTTTCGCCAGAAATTTCGAATGTTCGTCGCAATAGCGCGACCAACACGATCGCGCGCGGATTCCTCCAGCTTGTATCCAAGATGCGAGATGCTTGCTTGTAGAACTTCAAAAGCAATGCTGGGCTTTCCGCGGACTTCTCGCCAATGCCAAAGTGCCTCTCCGTTTATTTGAAGACGAAATTTCTGGTCACAGGAGTCAACATAAGGACGGACCATATTGATCAGATGTGGATGGTCGGGGATTCAATGAGCTCTGAAAAGAGCTCCCGATTCAGTGCACTTCTGTTTTCCTCGCTCATCTTAAATTCGCGCGTTAACCTTCGTCAAGCACCTGATTGTGAGTTTCAAAGTTGGCGGGCTACTGATCTATGATTCGCATTTAACGACTGAGTGATTTTTCTGAAAAGATGCGGTAATTTCTTGACAACCATTGTTATGCAGCCGTGTCCTTCGAACAATGGATCACCAAGCAAAGACGCGCCATATTTGAACGCAACTCCAACTAGCAATTTTAAATGTCAGCTAGCTAGTAGTTATTTTAAGCTGATTTAAAAAGTAAAGACGGGATCAGTTCAGAAAAACATTAAACTTTTATTTGCCGTTGTTTACTTTTTTGAAGCCAGTCTCACTTGCTTAAAAAATTGCTCTTAACTTCGTGCCAGGAACATGTCCCCACTGAAAAGGCCGTTTTTTCCCAACTTTCAAACGCAGGAAGCTAGTGCGAAAACTTCATAAAACTTCACAATTTTTGGCTACAATTGTAGATATAGCTTTCCTCTTGAAAAGCCCGTTGTTTAAAACATTATATACGACTTGGGAAAGTCAAAAGAGCGAGTATTATTAATGCCCTGCAGGCAAATTAGGGCCGTTTCTCTCTTATTCTCGGCTATTCAAAGTGCATTCGCATTCAAATTTTGCCGCTTCAGTGCTCATGAATAAGTAATGATGTCCGGCCATTCTACCCGATGTACTAAATCAAGTTCACTTTTCAAGCAATCAATACAAGATATGACGGATTTTCGTTCAGTAAGAATGCCGCCTTTCTTGTCAATAGTAGGATTAAGTGGGCAGTTAAAATCGCCTCCAATAACGATGTTATTTTCGGAATTTAGGTCCTCATTTTGTGCTGTAATAAGTAGTTTGTTGAGAAGGTAACAATGTCTTTATCCTTGTTTGGCGCATATACATTTATTAACACATACGCTTATCTTTGATTTCAGCTTTTAGAACAATATGACGTCCCAAAGGATCAAGTATTTTTTTTGTGTATAGTACAGTCAACGCCTTTCTTAATTAGAATTGCCACACCACGAGAATTTGAACAGCCATGGCTAGTTATGAGCTCTGTACCCGATTCGTTCTTCCACTGATTTTCTGCTGTTGCTGTAGAATGAGTTTCTTGCAGAAAAGAAATCATGTCTGCGCGTTTCCGGCACCGATTGAAAATTGCTCTTCTTTTTTGAAAGTTGCTTATGCCCTTTACATTCAGCGACAGCAATTTAAGCGCCTTAGTCATTTTATAATCTTACAGGTGTCACTAATGAGACTGCAGAAGAAGGAAAAAAAGGGAAAAGTGCTAATGGAGTATTCGAGGTGGTAACTGTAAAAGCAAATTCAAAGAAGACAAGGGGCGTTGAATGTCAATCAAAGACAAATATGAGATAGCGAATATTTTCAGTAGCTATTTTATTCATATTGCTGATGCAGCATCAGAAATAAATGAAGAGGATTTTGGAACTGATTTCAGTACTCATCCAAGCATTCAGCCCATACTAATTAACCATTCTTCAAACGTAATACCAAATTTCGATTTTGAATTTACTAACTCAAAGCAAGTGGAGAAGTGTTTGTTAGAAATGAATACGCGTTTACTACACAAATCTTGCGACCATGACATGATACCTCCACGATTACTGAAAGAGTTTGCGTCTGTAATATCTGTGCCTCTTACAAAAATAATGAACTGTTCAATTAGTCTAGGTCATTATCCTTCACGCTGGAAAATGGGGCAAGTGACCCCCTTATTTAAGAAGGACGATGAATTCTGTAAAATGAACTACACACCCGTAACTGCTCTTCCGGCCCTTAATAACATTTTTGAACGACTCCTAGCAAAATAACTCGAGCCTTTTTATCAAGATATCCTATCAGATTTCATCTCTGCATACAGACCAAATCACAACTGCGACACTTCTTTATTAAGACTGACAGAGGAGAAAAAAAATGAGACGAACATGAAACTCGTAGAATGAACAAATTTGCTTCATTTTGCAATTTAACGAGGACAATGAATAACAGGGCTGTGTCGCGGCATAATCGAGAGAATTTGAAAATCCTTACGCATTCAAAAGCAGAAGGAAGTCTCTTAAACATAATTGAAGGGCTCAGTGGAAGAAGGGCATAAGTGACGATTTTGGTCATTTTGCTGACGTCCTCCAAATGAGCTGAAGTTTTGCATGCGGCCTTTGATACATTAGAAAAACATTGCCCTATATTCTTTTCGCTTTTTTTACGCTCAGTTTTCGAGAAAACGCGGACCAAAATACGCATTCTACGCGTCACTTAGCACAGTCTTCCACCAAGCCCTTCTTATGAAAACTAAGCGCCAAATGTTCGTAATTGGCTTAAGACAACACGGAACGTCTCTGCTCAATAAGCCATAATGTGCTATATGACTTTTTGACTCATAAACAGCACACAAGGTGCCCAGTTGACTTGGAAATATGCCGGGTCTACTTGTTTTCTTGAATGCAGCACTTACTACAGGTGTTACTACCCGTGTTTTGCTTAATCGTAGCGCTCAACAAGCTTGCTTGGCTCAGAAACAGTCCACAACATTCTTGGTTGACTTAAAACAGCACACAGAAGCCTTGGTTAACCTTAAGTCAGCGCGCAAAGAGTTTGTCTGACTTGAAAACAGCATTCAAGGGGTTAGCGCTAACGTTAATTAAGTTAGACTTAACGGCGTTATTTGCATGTTCTGAAATTGAATCGTTAATGTCCTGTCATGCGTCACACAACTTGAAATACATTTTGCTGTTTATCTCGCGTGAAAATACTTCTTGCTGACGTTTAGCTCGCATGAAAATGCTCTTTGGTGATGTTTACAAGCCTCCACGGAAGCGAAATAACCGAGGTCATCGCGGCAAAGTGATTTGTGTGTTGATATTCGCCAGCATGTTTTAACCGGTTTACAAAACACCACACGATAACGAATGTATTTTCGCTTTTGGTATTTGCCACACGCGTCAACTTTTCCTTGCATTAAATTCAGGATACTCGTCGTAAACGGACGGACTTTTCATCTGGCCGGTTTCCCTGTCTTCACGGACTTTTCATCTTGCCGGTTTCCCTGTCGTAATGTTTCCGAAGTCTGAGCGGATTTAATCCCGTTACGTCACCCGCGGGAACTTTTCAGTGTGACAGCGCCCTCTGTGGCCGCAATGAATTGTGGGAGAAAACTATGGCCTCCAAGCGCGGACAACTCTCATGAAACATCGGAGATTTTCAGCCTTAAGTCCAAAAACACCTCTCGTTTTCCGAACTTTTAGCACGGTAACCTTTGACAGACGGTCCGAGACTAGCAACGGAGGGCCGCTTTTAAGACGAGAGTTGCTTTCAGACTTTTTATCGCCTGGCCCCTTAATCTGTACTCCAAAACAGAGGGATTTCATGATTTGGAAAGCACAGAGAAAACTTCTTTGGATTCTTTCAGAGAAGCTAGTGGCTTGCGGGTAATTCAAGACTTCATGATGTCTTTTTTACCACCAGGCGAGCAGGCAAACACTCGGGCGTAATGCGATTAAATGGAACTCAGTACCGATCGAGCTGACGTCAACCACGTAAGTTTCGTATCAGTGAATCGATGTTTTAACCGCTAAACTTATAGTCTACGTCACACTATCAAACGATACGTCCCTGCCAATCATTTCATGTCCAGTTTCAGTAATCCAAGCAGGAAAAACTGTGCTAAGTGACGCGTAGAATGCGTATTTTGGTCCGCGTTTTCTCGAAAACTGAGCGTAAAAAAAGCGAAAAGAATATAGGGCAATGTTTTTCTAATGTATCAAAGGCCACATGCAAAACTTCAGCTCATTTGGAGAACGTCAGCAAAATGACTAAAATCGTCACTTATGCCCTTTTTCCACTGAGCCCTTCAATTTTGAACTTAACCATGTTGGTAAACACTGCTTTTGTCGACTTAATTGACAATTAGGTTTCATTTTGGAATCATCCAATATGGAAAAGCGATTAAATGAATGTGAAAATGTTTCAGTTCCGAGATACGGCCCTGTTGATTCTCCTGAATCCTATTTCAGTCCAAAATAAACTTCAGATTCTGACCGACGAAGAAATTATTTCTAACAAAACAGCGGCGACAAAAGCGCTGAGACACTACTTGCTACTCGAGCGAACAACAGGACAAAATTAATTTGCCTAAACATTTATCAAACACACTAACGCTCACCATTTTAACTGTGAGTTTAATTACAGCCCATGTTGTTATCACACAGCAGCAGCGTGTTGAAAACTGCCAGGTTTTAAGCTGGTCATAATAAGTGTCTCAACGCTTTTATTTAGGTGCACAACAAAACAATTTGGCTCTTGTTTAATTTGAAAAGCACATGAATAATAATTGACCTACGCGTAGGAAGAAAACAGAAAAAAAAGAAAAGACTGAAGACTGAAAACCTGTAACGAAGCATTTAGGACGAAAACTAACTGTTCAAATTGTAATAATGAGTTTATATTTCGCCATTTTCTGCATATAGTTTTAGGATTTTGGTTGACACTTATCACGTCAAAAGTTTCTTACCCACCCTCAGTTCGCAGCTGAAAATACTCATGTAGTTTAGTCTTTCGAACAATATTTCGTAATTTAGATCAACTCAAAACATTTTCAGTCAGATATCAAGTATCACTTAATCAGCAACGTGCATGTTTGGTGTATGCAAGCTATTTCGTTACTATTTCTGAGTACATACTGCTAACAATCTGGCTCTCGAATTTCAAAGCAATCGTTTGACATACTCAGTTCAAATAATTACAGTTCAGCAGCTTGTTCTTGATGATCAGTATAAAAGTTGGCTCTAGGTTTTACGTCTGTGGATGATAACCGCTTAAAGTGAACCTAGCCCCAAAATATTTTTTTCGCTTAAGGTGATTCCTCTCAATTGCATGGCGCATCGTTACTGCGCATAATTTATGGCGTCATTCAGCGCGCGCTCGGGCGCGCGTACGCTAGAAACATTGCGAATTTGCCTTGACATTGAGCTTTTTCAGCTGAAAATTTCCCTTTGTCGTCGTGTTGCAAAGAAACGAGCACGGTGACCCCCCTTTTTTATTGGTGAAATGTAATTGTAATAGGCACACGAAAAACATATTTCAAGGAGAAAAAAAGTTTAATAGTAGAAGTTGGATTATTTATATATAAATGGGGTGAAACTCTGCGTTTGGAGCCAGGAAGGAGTTTGAAATGATGACGAAGTGGTCCAATTTCGTCACATTATTTGCAAGATCGGGCAATTTGAAATCACATTACTAAACGAATATAGCCCAGAAAAACAATTAGGCTCTAGTTTTCACTGCTATTCATAGTTTTTGCTACAAAATAACAGCTTTCTTCAGTTATTTATGCTTCGAACATTTCTCGCTCAACGCCGTAAAAACACTTAGAACAACGAGTAAGCAGGGCGAAAACAAGCAAGGTGACCCCATCTTTTTATTACATTTTTTCAATGTCCTATGCATAACTATTAATTGTGCCAAATCTGAAAAAAATCCTAATAGTACATCCTTTTCAGGGGAATTACCTTAAATGAATCTTTGCACCTGTTATTTGAAACGCATTGCGCCTTTTCGCGCCTTTTTAAAACAAATATTGATGACCTTGGATCCAGCAATTTGATTTTGGGTGGGAAAATTCTGACTATTCAAATGATGTAGAGCACCGCTTTTCAGTGATGCCATTTGTCATATTATACGAGGTGGTTAAAGATTTTCAGTCTGGATGAAAAAATGAAATATGGCCATTTGAATGAAAGCTACTGAGCGGTATTTTCCTATGGTACTGTTTATTCTGTTGTACAAAGTGGTTCTAAGTGTTTTTAGTGTGCAGATGGAATCCTAAATTCAAATGAAATCACATTATTACAGGAATTCGGCACCCACAGACTTAGATTCACCGAATGCAGCATAATAAACAGCACCACAGGAAAGAAGTCTGCTTAGTAGATTTAATTTGAATTGTCGCAATTTTGGATCTCATCCAGACTCAAACGTTAGAACCACCTTGTACAGCATAATAAACAGCACCACAGGAAAGTACTGCTCAGTAGCTTTCATTTGAATGGTCACACTTTCGGATTTCATCGACAGTCTCAAAAGTTAGAAAGAACAGCCTTGTACAAAATAATGCTGAAATAGCACCACCGGGATGTTCGTCCAAGGAGCCCGGCTTCATGGTCACACTTAGCATTAATGCTACTTGGAGTACCATATATCCACAGTTTAAGTATATGATTTTCATATATTCATTCTCTCATATTTATCACTCACGGGTACTACGAACCATTAAAACGGCCAGCTCCCAGTTGGCTTGTTAGCCCAGTTGGTAGAGCGCTGTACCGGTATCGCAGAGGTCTTGGGTTTGAATCCCGTACAAACCTGAATTTTTTCAGGGTTTATTTTCACTACTGCTTAAGTAGTGTTCACAGCTGCGAAGATTATTCACATATTCATACTTTTTTTATGCAGTGCGAATTGGTTGTCACTCTTAAGTATGCGAATGAAATCTAAATACGGAAACTTTCAATTGTACACAGAACGTGCTACTGATTCCCTGATAAAAGTTTGATTCTGAGGCGTGATCGTACAACTGAAGGCTGCGAAGGGGCATTTTCCTGTGCTGTACAAAGTGTTTGTAACGTTTGAGTTTGCAAATAAAATCTTAAAATGCGATCATTCAAAGGGAAGCTAATGAAAAGCACCATGCGGTGATGCTGATTATTATGCTCTGCAAGATGATGCTAACTTATGATACTGTGGATGAAATCCTTAAGTGTTGATTACTTTTAAATAAAAGCTATTGAGCAGTACTTTCAAGTGGTGCTCTTTATTGAACCTGACCACTCAATTGAAAGATGCCGAGTATAACTTTCCTGTGCTGCTGTTTATTATGGTCAAGGTGGTTCTAACTTTTGAGTCTGTCGGTCAAATCCTAAAGTTTGACCGTTCAAATGAAAGCTACTGAGCAGTACTTTCCTGTGGTGCTGTTGATTATGCTGCACAAGGTGGTTCTCACTCTCGAGTCTGCGGATGAAATCCTAAAGTGTGACCATTCAAATGAAAGCTACCGAGCAGTACTTTCCTGTGATGCTGTTTATTATGCTGGAGAAGGTGGTTCTCACTTTTGAGTCTGCATATGAAATCTTAAAGTGTGACCATTTAAATGAAAGCTACCGAGCAGTACTTTTCTGTGCTGCTGTTTATAGACCGAATGCAAAAATGGCAGCCTTTAAATTATTCTTTTGTTTGTATACAAAATGGCCTGACTAACCTTGTTCGGGATAACAAATTCTTTGGAATTTTTATCTCAAAAACAAGGTTAGTCAGGCTATTTTGAATACGAACAAAAGAATAATTTAAAGGCACCCATTCTTGGTCTATTATGCTGTACAAGGTGGGTCTAACCTATGAGTCTGTGGATGAAGTCCTAAAGTGTGACCATTTAAGAGAAAGCTACTGAGCAATACTTTCCTGTGGTGCTGTTTATTATGCTGTGCAAGGTGGTTCTAACTTTTGTGTCAGTGGATAAAGTCCTAAAGTGTGACCATTCAAGTGAAAGGTACTGAGCAGTACCTTCCTGTGGTGCTGTTCATTATGCTATAAAAAGTGGTTCTAACTTACGAGTCTGCAGATGAAATCCTAAAGTGTGACCATTCAAATGAAAGCTATCGAGCAGTACGTTCCAGTGGTGCTGTTTATTATGCTATCAAAAGTGGTTCTAACTTATGAGTCTGAAGATGAAATCCTAAAGTGTGACCATTCAAATGGAAGCTACTGAACAGCACTTTCCTGTGGTGCTGTTTATTATGCTATACAAGGTGGTTCTAACTTATGAGTTTGCAGATGAAATCCTAAAGTGTGTTCACTCAAATGAAACTAAGCTATTGAGCAGTACGTTCGAGTGGTGCTCTTTAGTGTACTATACAAGGTGGTTCTTGCTTATGAGTCTGCAGATGAAATCATAAAGTGAGACCACTCGAATGAAAGCTACTGAGCAGTACCGCCTTTGGTGCTGTTTATTATGCTGTACAAGGTGGTTCTAACTTTAAAGTCGGCTGTGAATGAACTTCAACTGTGACCATTCAAACCAAACCTATGACGCATTAATTTCCGATCTCGGGCAAACCGTTCTTTGTCTCAAATCAGGCCGATTTGGTAGGTACTTCCTTTTTGATCATTTTAAAGAGTTCTTGCTTCATTCAGTGAAAGGATGACATCATGTTTGTTTCGAATCTGAAATCTCTAAACCGGCTGACAGACAATCCTTTTGCTATAAATGTGAGAATATAGTTGTACATCAAGACGATATCCGTTAGTTGACAATTTGCCGGATCCTTTTCATTTATTTGTCTGATTGGAGGGTTTTGGCATGTAAATGACATAAATGATCTGATCCTTTTCACAGACATGTCTTTATTAACCCATTGGCACCGGTGCCGGCCAAAACCGGCCGTAAAAAACTCCCATGCTTCAGAACATTGCAACTTTCTTAATCGCTCGAATATTGCCTTAACTGTTAGTTGTGAGCACGAAATGGAATGCCCTTTAAATTTGGATATCCAATAAATGCAAGAAACGTAGCGATTTTTACCAAATATGGCCTTTTGAGTTTGGACAAGAACGAAACTGACCGTTTTTAACGTCAAAGAGAAACCACAAAAATGCCCCTTTTTGCCTTCATGTTTTTTAAGGAAATCATCGCCGAAAAACCAAACTTCAACCATCATAACGAAATTCAGTCCTTTTTCTAGCTTAGAAATGACTTTTTTTGTTCATATTCTTCTCCCGAGCGTAGATACAGCTTTTTGTTCCAGTGCATTCGGGCCTTTCCGCCATTTTCAACATCTAGACCACATTGCATGCTGGGAAATGACGAGAATTTTTGACAGCACCCGTTCCTTCTCCCAATTCTTTCACATATAAACTAAGTCTACAGCCACTCCGACCTACTGCAAAAAATTCCTGCTTGTGGTCATCTTCAGTACTCAGAAATTCCAAAATATGTGGCGGTAGGTCGAGAAATTCATCAATAGTCGAGTCCCAAAGGTATAAAGTGTTCGACCGGCCAAATATATCCAGTTCGTCGAGTAACAAGCCAAATTCAACAACAAAGTACATCACCTTGCTCGATTCTTTGAGAAAGTGGACTCTTAGCTACCGTCACGCTTAATGATGCTCATCAGGCAGGCGCTAAAGATGAAAAATGGCTGTAAATTTAGCAGAAATCGCAATCAAACCGAACTTGGGCCATTGTTGTCGCTTCACGGATAAAAAATAGGTACGTCAAAATGACGTTTTCAGAAACCTTGAGCCTCCAGTGGCTTAGGACAGCACCACTTTTCCCTGGTAGTTCAAATAAAGAGTCACGAATTGCTATTCATCGTTTATAGGAGGAAAATCACTCCGAAAATGTAAAAACAGCCGGTAGTCAATGGGTTAAGCACCCCCTTACGGACATCCAAATTTCTCGTTCAGGATACTCTCCTCTCTAAGCACTTCGCTCCTTCGGCATATCATACCAATTATTGTAGTTATCAGTTCATGTTTCTGTGCTCTTACTCCACGCCGTTGTGGTTTTTCCATATATTCCTCTGAATCATTTGTCGGAAAATTTAGACAAAATCGCAAAAGAATAGCCCGAATTCAGTACATTAGTAACTTGTTTCTGTCCTTGGAATATCAAGTCTTTTGGTAACGCGGGATGCATTTTCAAACGATTTTTTTTCTTTTGGTATCAGCAAACACTGCCACCTGATTTTTACCGTGTTTAAATATACGGCGCGTCCATGCCTGTAAATGCTACTATCACTAAGAGGTGCAACTGAGCTTGAATACCTCAAAGACACTTTCACAAGCTGGAGCACAGGAGAGCATGGTGACGAAAAGGTGAAGACGATCTACCCATGTAATGGAGAAGAGGGGCATGTTTCCCCTTCAAACAATATTTTGGGTCTCGTGGACTGTTTGCAAATGCAAATTGCAGACATCGTCATCATTCTCCGAGATGAAAACAAGTGATCTACAATCACACACTCGTTTCCGTCATCCCTCTTTCTCTTAAATTTCAAAATCAAGTGATCCCTCCCCCTAAGGTGATAAATAATGGCTGGTCACTAACTTCTAAAAGCAGATGTCAGATGTCATTACTGGACCCCCCAAAAAACACATTTCTAGCATTTTACTAACAGAAATGGTGCGTTTGCTTTGGCGTAGTATTGTTTTTTTTTTTACCGTGCTTATGAGCGCAACGAAGCGATGTCGTCAAAAAACACGAAAGGTCGACTGACTAGCTAAAAATATTCCAGGTTAACCTGTTGCAACGAAAGTCTTATGTTTGTTTTTCGATTAGTTAAATTAGTTTTAAACGGGTAGCAAATATTAAATTGCGAAAACATTCAGTAAACAAAATCAAATAAAATTCAGGAGCGAATTGTTTTGGTAGTGCACCTTCTTATATTATTAACAGTAGAAACAAACCTAGCTATTCTAACTTACAACCAGTAAAATATTACATCTCCAGCTCCATTGTCTTGTCCTTGACTTGTCCTTTATTGATCTTTTGGTTTGTCCTTAGTTGTAGAACTTCTGATAGCGAAAACAAAAGCTTGACTAAGACCACAGAAACACAACTTCTGGAGGAAAAACAAGGTGAAAGCGAACAAATTTGCAAACAATCGAACAAAGGAGGATATCTGCCATATTGGATGACGTCACGGGTCTATGAAAGCCTTGAACCAAAAAAGTTAACATCCAGCTTTATTCCGATAGTGTACCTTTAGTCCTTTTCAAAAGATCGTAAATTTGTAAAAGTGCACAAAACTTAAGTGGAAAGTTCCAATCTCTTTTTTGTGCTACGATGAGCGTACAAGGTTGCGTGTACCTTCCAAACCAATTTAAACTTTCTCCCATCTAAATATCTAAGGTATCACTAGGAACTTTCAGTATCATATTCAATAATGAAATTTTCTGTAGAATCGGGTTGTATTTATTCCATCCCCAGACAAAGCTAAAACTTTCACTCAGAGACGATTCTTGAGCAATAATTGACAATCTTTTCCGATTAGCTACTGGTGAGACCTCCTGAAGAAGAGAACAGAACTAGCTTTGAAATTAATTAAAATCGATATTACTTATATTGTAACCAGCCAAAAACCAAATGGACAAGCATTAGTTTCAGTTTTCAGCTTACCAGTTTATTTTTCTTGCCATTTTTATTGCAATGCGTTACAATAGAAATGTATATTAAAATAAAAAGATATTAAAGAATAAATGAAAGAGAAGCATCTACGGCGAGGATGCCCATAGAGAAACCATTCGGGCTACGGGTTCCTCAAAATTACAATTTTGACATAATAATTATCAGGTAAAAGCATCCTAATTCTGTGATCAACGACGTTCTTAATACTCGATAACTTGTGGATAAATTGACGAGGAAACTACTCAACTATAAGCTTGTTAAAGAGCCGTAAAATGATGAGTCAATAATGTATGGCCAAATTTTGTAAGATGGTGTTCAATTAGAAGTGCAAAACCTTTAATTAACAGACGTCGAGTAAAAACCAATATATTCAAGTTATTTACCGTGTATTGAAGAGAACAAACCACGATTGATCCGTCTTCACGATTTCACCGTATCAGCACGTGTTCATTATCTTTGCTAAGGTACCGAAGTTCTTGTAATTTCCCCAGGAAAGCATTTCGCGGTATTCATCATAAAAACAGCGGCGTTCTCGGCAAAAGTTGTTTCCAAACTGTGGTGCACAAAAACAAAAGCAACTGGCAAAGCATTTGCGGGAAGCCATATTTGTTCTCGTCCTTTAGCGTGCATGGTGAACGTGACTGATGTGACAGTTAAACGTGAATAATTAAGTAAATACATTTGCAATTCAAACAGTTCTTGACGAAAACACAGGTTTTTCACGAATTTTACGACACTTAATGGAAAACCGCTCTGTTGTGTAGAGAAAGAAAAGCAGGCTTTTTGGAAATATCTGACGCAACGCACCTGAAACATTCCAAGAGAAAAAAGGAATGTGGTTGGCTGATCAAGCGACATGGATTTATCGCACTGCACTGCTACTATATAGGCTTCTTCTTGTTATTCATCTTCAGATCAATAACAAGAACAAGACGCCTGTTGGCGTTAACGTGGTATGCACTATTTGATGGAAGATTAGTTTCTGCCGCTTTCAAACTATCCGTTGAAATCTGACTCTGCCACGAACTGAGATGATCACATTAGCTGCTCCAGCTGTTTTTGCTTTCATAGCCTTCGATTGTAGTGTCGATAGCGTCCGGATAATCTGCGAGCCAGCGAGCCCTCCGAGCCATGCGAGTCATGCGAGCCATCGGGAAATATATTTTATATATATATATATATATATATATATATATATATATATATATATATATATATATATATATATATATATATATATATATATATATTTTGGAAGTAATTCATTTTGTAATTGGTTTTGCTTCTGGAAAAGTCTTTCAGAGTTTTGCAATCGCGATCGCTCGCGATCGCCATGTTGGATGCATAAGAGACTGGGTCGAGGGAGAGCGACAAATTTTGACTTTCTCTCCCCTCCCGGATAGTCTTTGTGTCCTGCTTCGTTCTTGCAAACGGTTGAGCGTGCTCGTGGCCGGGTCGAAAAATCTTCAATCCTTTTGACAGTCAGTCCCTCTGACTCCTGAACAAAGACGTAGTATTGAACTGAGCAAGAGTAAGCTTTGAACTGCCGCTTGTACTTCTTGTTTTCACACTTTTACATATTATTATGGTTGCGTTGTGTGTGCAGACAGTTATGAATATTCGTTTTTTTTTTTTTGAAAAATATCCTTGATGCCAGAGTATTTTCATAATAGGCACTCGAACATAACTCAGGATCTGAGAAAGTAGCGTTGAAGTTAGAAACAGCCCATGTACATTGCTGCCGTCCGCGTTGTCAAAAATTTATGGTTGAGTTTAATTTCGGCTTGACGTGTTTATAATCATGTTTGTATTCGATGTTCTCTTAAGAGATTGTTACATTGTTATTGTTATATTCAACCCTTTAAATGCTCGTATCAAAACCTATATTCTCTTTTGTTGCCCATCCTAGTTTCTAATGTATTGATGTATGTATCATTTGACCATGTCGTTTCACTGTGGCCCTGTGCCACGCAGACAACCTTTCCCAAGACATACCACGTGATCTGGCTTCGACCTTGTGGACCACAATGTACTGTTAAGTGAACTAAATAATTTAGATGTTGACCCCCATCTTGTTAGGTGGATTGCTTCTTTCTTAACAAATAGGAGTCAGCGGGTTAGGATTGGGAATTCCTTATCTCCCCCTGTTGGGCTCAATGGTGGGACACCTCAGGGTACCAAACTCGCCCCCCTGCTCTTCTGCATTCTCGTAAATGGGATGGCAGCTAAGTGTAAGAGCAGAGTCAAGTATGTAGACGATGCTACTGCCATGGAAATCGTCCCTAGGTGCTCGCCATCTTACCTACCATTTACAGTATCTGATATCTATACATATGCTTCATTAAGAGGCATGAAACTTAATTCTAAGAAATGCAAAGAAATGATCATTAACTTTATGCAGTATAGCCCATTCCCCCCTGGCCCCCTTACCGTTGCGAGTTCTGTCATTGAAAGGGTTGTAACCTATAAGCTGTTAGGTGTCTATATCTCTGAAGATCTTTCATGGAACGTACACATAGAGTATATAGTCAAAAAGGCCAATAAGCGTTTGTACGCACTGCGCGCGCTTAAGAAGAGTGGCCTCACTATCAAGCAGCTAGTGCAAGTGTACTGTAGCATTGTACGATCTGTACTAGAATATGCCTGCCCTGTGTGGGCAGCTCTGCCAAAGTACTTAGATGACGCTATAGAATCTGTACAAAAAAGGGCCCTACGCATCATTCTGCCGAATTGTCACTATGACGAAGCCCTAATTCAATCTGACATCACTGCCCTTTCCCAGAGAAGGGAAGAAGCTTGCATAAATTTTATCAAGCGTGATTGCCTGTCGTCTCCTGTCCTTAAGCCATTAATTCCTCGCGTGTCAATTGACAGGCCGTACTGCCTCCGATCAGGCGAACGTGTTCCGGTGCGCTTTGTCCCCAAGACAAAGCGGTTCGCAGATTTCTGCACCATTAAGTATCAAGACCAGTTGTAATCCTTTTCTCTGTTATGTTTTCTCTGTTATTTGTGCTTTAATCATATTAATATCATTATTTATCTGACTGTCTTTATACCGTAGTGTCTTGTACTATTGTCACTGACCATCCTTGTAATTCAGCCTTTTAGGCTGCGAGAGGGATATCAATAAACTATTATTATTATTATTATTATTATTATTATTATTATTATTATCACGGTGCGCCATTTATGTCGAAGTTGGACGTCTGACGATGTTCTCTTTGATGCGGTTACGCCTTTCGTTGGCACGGTACCCGTCCATGTCGGTTTAATTGGTCGTGTAAACAGTCATTATTGTGGCGCGAGCATGGCTGGCTTGAGAAGAGTAAACCGATGTAACTATAGTTACAATATGTTTTATGTACTGTTTAATAAACGAGTGGGAATGTTTTATCGGGTTATAAAACCACTCGGCTTCGCCTCGTGGTTTTATAACCCGATAAAACACGACCCGCGAATTTATTGAACGGCTTCAAAAGCGAAAATCTCTAGAGAATATGCGAACTTGTTTGTTTAGCGTACTTGTGCGATAATTTTGGGTTTAGCGTACTGGTGTGATAATTTTAATTTCGTGTTGCACAAAAGAATTTGAAGAAGCAAGCACTCATTACGTGGAGTTGCTCTGGGAATATCATTGTGTGGTGACTAATTAATGCACACCAAAAACCACATGGCTTTGAACCGAACGTTTCGTGAGCTAAAAAGCGCGGAGGTAGAAAAAGAAATATTGGAAAATGCTGTCCCAAAGTCGACCCGTTCGGTAAATAAATGGGCGATGAAGATTTTTGGGGAGTGGCAGGCCGGAAGAACAAATAAGAAAGCCTGTGAGGAAGAAAGCGGATCTGCTGTGGAAACTTCTCCAATTCAAGATTTGGAAACGAACATTTGCGACGTGACGGCAGAGTCTCTAAACTTTTGGCTGACGAAGTTCATCTTGAAAGTATGCAAAAACACAGGAGAAACTTACCCTCCGCGAACGCTTTAGTGTCAGCCCCGAAATGTTTACAAGATCTGTGTTCAAAAACTGTACGTTCAATATTGTACAGAAATAGTTTATGTACTGTTCCATATTACCTAATAAACTATTCATAAATGTTAACTTTGGAATAAAGAAATTGAATGTTGCATCAAAGTTGTTTTGTTTGTAATTTCTGTTTATTCAGCTGGCCATTACACTATTTCACCTCTTAAAAGCTGTTTTATAAAACGTCGTCCTTATTAGTATTCTTTATATAAAGAATACTAATGAGGACAAAATTTTTATGTAAAGAATATCAATGAAGCAAAATACAATCAGCCCCGCTCCCCCCCCCCCCCCCCCCTCCTGGGACTGAAATCAAATGCCGCCCCCAGGCTTTTTAGTTTGACAGTGTTTTTCCGGGGTTTAAAAAACGGGCACGTGACCAATTTTAATGGATGTGACAGGTTGTTGAGCTCATGAATTATTAATGAGTATTTGAATTTAAGTTCCGTGTAAACACTTCGAAACCGTGTCATTTTCGAAGGGGTTTCAAAGCCATGGAAGCGTTTCAATTTGAAACTGCGACAACGAAATCCCCGATAACGAAACGGTTTCATTTTTTGAAGGAAACTTGCAAATATTGTGTTTTGTCTTCACAATGGGACTGGAACACTTCGCCCTACGACTTTTCACGATTTTTTCACATGGCTCGCATGGCTCGCTACTATGCCTCGCATGGCTCGCTGGCTCGCACTCAACCTCGTTCCCAGGGTCTCTCTTCTTCCCGCCCCCTGGAGCGAGAAGAGGAGAGACCCTGGGAACGAGGTTGACTCGCACTGTACCCTACCTGCTCTATCGATAAACAAATTATTGATAGCTGAGTTAATCTTTTGTCTCACGATTGAGTCACAAAGATGTGGATCGCGACGTTTCGATCGACAGCTATACTGCTGGTCTTCATCGCCTGATGAAGGCCAGCAGTATAGCGGTCGAAACGTCGAGATCCACATCTTTGTGACTCAATCGTGAGACAAAAGATTAACTCAGCTATCATTTGAAACCACGATGACGAACACCTTTCATAATATAAACGAATTATTGTTGTCAATCATCAAGATAAACCGGGAATACACAGTCGCCTCTTTGACCGGCTCGCAACATATTTGAAATGCACTGTAAATTTCAAATTGGAACTAGATTCACACGCCTTTTAAAGGGATTAAAAGCAAGATACACTTGATTGGTTGTGATTTAATTCGAAGAAGCAGGAACGCACGCAAACGAAATTTGTTACACACTCGTATGCAAATATTTGACCTGAATAGTTGATTCACTGCTTTTTTCTACAGCCGCAATTGAAAAGAAGCTTGAAATCCCCATATTTTGCAATGAAACGGCATTCTCGTAATATCTACACACAAAGCGTGCGTGTGGCAGCTACAGCCAAACTATTACGCACTGCAAAATCGACATACGGTAGACTTTGTTTTTGTAAACATACGGGACTGTTGAGGGGAAACCACAGGATTCTGACTTATTTATGCTTTTAATTACGCTTTTTACTGCAAGTGTGAAACGCAAATTCTCAAATAACCATTGAAGCCATGCTTTTGGATAATCAAAATTACAACTTACTGAATTAATGGCAAGAGTCAGAGTGGTGCGTTTAGTTGAAACGAAGAATATTTCCCAATGCAAACTTGTGTTTAAATTGTGGCTAGACGCGATGGCGCCACTCAAAAATATTTTTCAGATTGCGTTATTTTCGTTGTAGATAATTATTTCGAACACTGAAAGTACTGCAAACGGCTTCGCGAATGCAGCTTTATTTGTGTCAAAGGTTTTCGACGTCAATTCTCGTACACACGTTTTGATGGAAAATCTTTTGGTTTCGAATGGATTTAGCTGTGACTAGCAGCTAAGGACAATACAAAGCAAATTGTAAAAAGTTTAAAACTAAGAAACAAAAAACGTGTTGATTTGTAGAGAAAACGAACCGAATTTATAACGTGGTCTGCTACAGGCATACCACGTAATAAACTATGCTCGGGTGTAATATATCAGTTGGATGTTGTAATTTGTATAAAAATCGCCCAAGCGTCCCCTTCAATCGAAGCTAACTTGCATTACAAAAACACTCAAAAGGTATGACACTGAACCGTTGTTCCTGTGTGTTGGTTAGTTTGTTCATTAGCTTCGGTATGGTTTGCGGTATTCCACAAAGGAAGTTCAAACTCACCAAGACCGATGAAACGGCACTTTTAAAATGTGATGCCACCATAAATGCTTAACCTTCGACTGGAATGAAATATATTTTTCCGGGTTGTAAAGATGAATTTCTATTTGTTGTGCAATTCCCAGGGAGAGGGGGTACTTCCTGTAATGGCCTATACGGGGAGGCTCCGCCCCAAAGGGGTACCATTTTCACGCTTCAGGTATATGAAAGGGTAGGGATTTCACGACTCGAAGTATATGAAAGAGTAGGAAATCTGTCATTTAGGTATTTAAAAGGGCCTTTCATTGAAATATTTCGAACACATACCTTATCAAATATTCAAGCAAGCAACCGTGGACAATAATCCTGCTGGTATACGTTGGATCAAACTGGTGATCTGATCGGCGTAATAAAATCAACAAAGAGTATAAAAGCAAGGGCCGATACAACGTAGAATGGTTTTAAGTTTTGCGTACTATATTTCGGCTGGCCAAAGCAGCCTTCTTCAGGTACAATGAGAATCTACATTGGAAAGGGGTGCCATTTGTCAATGGAAGGTATACGAAAGGGGTACCTTTTCTATCAAAAACGGTATATAAAAGGGTAAGGGGCCGGACCTCGGGGCTGAGCCTCCCCGTATAATTTTTTTTTTAGTGCCTCCTCCCCGGGGTTCAACTGACTTTATTAGGCGTACATGCTAAACTTCACAGTACGGTCTGACACGTTCGATTCCCTTGGCCTAAGCAAATATTGTAATCATATAGCTTTCCATATGCAGTTTACAGGCTGGTTAACATTGAGCCTGAAAGAACATTTTTGACTCGTACGTAGCCTCGCTTCCGTGTTTAGTATATTCATTGCTGAACCAAAAGCAGAGACAACTGAGTAAAGCCTATTCGGCTGATTATATTGTACTATCTGCAAAATATGATTTGTTCATATTTGTTGATACATGCCACGACTCGGATTGTATATGAAATATCAGGAAATTTCTTATATATTAGAATAATATTCAAATCTTTCCAATATTTTTGCTTGGTTGTTAATGTCACAAACATCATACTCAGCTTATATGAAGCTTTTTTCAGTTAGTTTTTTGTAGAGTTTGTACGAATGCATTGATCATGCGCAATAACACGAATAAACCCTGGACTCATGTGTAATATGATCTAATATATTTTGGATCAGGCAGTATTTGTATGGATCAACATCAAAATGACCAAGCAGGGTGTCCCTTTGATTCCAGGCTAAATGCCATCACACAAACAGTAAATATGTATGTCACTGAACTGCTGTTCCTGTGTGTGAGCTCATTAGTTTGTTTTATTTTACAACGGAAGTTCACACTCATCGAAACATGAAACCGCACTTTATGTGATGACGTAAATGCCTCACCTTCGACTGCGATGAAAGACATTTTTCTGGGTTGTAAATATGCAATTGTAAGAAAAAAAGGTTATGCAGAAGTTTAAGAACAACTATACTGAAAGTTGTAGGATCCTTACTTATCTTGAAATATCGAGCAAAGTAAGTTGCATACTTTTGGTTAAGATTATTTCATCATCTATGCAAAAAGCCTCCGGGGGTATCATTTTATTTCCGAAAGCGTTACGGACTTAGAAGTGGTTGGAGTACGTTGTTTGTTGCCGGAATAATGGTGAATAACAATTTCCGCTCTCTGAAGATGTAAAGAGTAAGTAGTAAGTGATCACAAAATGTCCAACAGGTTCGTCTTAGCTAGGAATGTTATTTATTCAGAATCTATAAGAGCCTGTCATCTGTCTTTTACCCCCAAACATGTGTGTTTAGTTTTAATGAGGTTTGTTTGTGGCAAACTTCCTGTTCCCAGTAAATTAAACGGATCTAATACGAAAAGTATCTAAATTCTCCATACTGTTCTCGATTTACATTTTACCATTTTCCGTGAACAAGGAAAATTCGCTTTGTTTCAGATGATAATATTCAGTCACTGATCAATGAATTCATCTGAGATAGACAACAAATCTAAATTGTTTCGCCTGCTTTGATCATGAAGTTTATTTTCTTTGAACAATCTTTGACAGCTTTTTCGTCGTCATACTCATGACATAACCTTACAACCTGAACGTTAGCAAGGGAGAGTCTAAGAGGTGGCGTTGAGTCTGTTGACGACGCGATAAACATGAATATTATCTCAGAAAAGCACTAATAAGCCTCGGGAATGTTCAAAGAGGTAATTGCAAAAATCTATCAAGTAAAAACAGTTTTGTGGATTGGATTTAGACATCTCCATCCATGAGATTGTTGTCTCTTTGTAAAGTTACAAAACATTTCTCATTCACAACAGGTGGATTATCATGACATGGATGAGCTGGACATTATATTAATGTCGAATATTAAAATGCAGCATTCCAGATTTTAGGCAATTAAAATGCCTTAAATTAGAGAAGAAGAAGAAGAAGAAGAAGAAGAAGAAGAAGAAGAGCATGACGGAATAAAAATAGAACTATATAAATCATGTTTCTTACAAACACATCTCCTGTGATGCTAAATTATAGGAAATGCTTCTTACTTAAGTACCTTTAAACAAAGCCATCAATCACTTAGTGGTATAACTCAGTTGCTGCGTAAAAATTCCGCGTTTCAAATAATATCAACAGGTTCTGACCTGAAGAACTGATAGATCATAGAGAAGGCTTTAGCAAGATAAGCGTCTTCGCAACAATGGTACCTTGTCCTCAAATGCCGAAGTGGCTGGAAGACACTACAGAGAGCAGTTACTTCAAGTTCTTGGTCAGTTTGATTGCAGCGATTTTCAACTTTGCTGATCCCATGACCGACATTCTTACACTGGTGGAATTCTATCGCGAAGATCACAAAACATGGTTTGCTGTGGGGCTCGTCTTTATTGTTCTACCGTGTCTCGCGTTTCTTATCATATACGTCCTTTTTTCTAATTTAACTGGCAAACAGATATCACGTACCGAAGCTTGCATTTGTGGATTTCATCCATTCTCATCCGCCTGGGTAAGACTAAAGATCTGCTGGAAGAACTTCGAGATATGCTGCGGGTATAATGCCTTCGAGGATACCAATAAAGTTCTACTCAATCACCGCAAAGTGGCTTTATTTGTTGAGGCCGTTTTTGAATCAGCCCCTCAGTTTATTCTCCAGCTTCATGCCATGAGTGTGCAACAGGCCAGTGAAGATAATTCAAATGATTTCTCTTCCTGTGTCTTTCCTGAGTATAGTGTGGGCTTCCACTACTGCTGACGATTTATTTGGAGCCAAGAAGCAGGAAACAATCAGCAGCCATGACCTGAATGCAACACACAAAGTATTTTTCTTTGTAACTCAGTTATTTGTCTTGAGTAGCAGACTTTTCGCCGTCGCTTTTTTCACCGTTACCTTTAAGTGGTGGATTATTAGTGTGCTGATTATTCACTCTGTGTCGATCCTAACAGTTGACGTTTATTGGGTTTACAGAAAAAACGGCTGCGTCATCAATGGTTGGAGCCTGGGAAACACTATCTTGTTAGCTCTACTTTCCTGTCTTCTCTGGCTGAGGGATGATATATTACCAATGTCAGGGGCCTTTGGAGGTTTCAACACAGAAGAATTAAGGAAGGAGTATAGGAAAGTACAACTGTTCTCCAATATCCTGTTTGTGATTGAAAACTGCACTATGATACTCTTTTTCTATTTCAGTCCATTCTCCAACACCTGGTACTCGCTGCCTGTTGCAATTTGCGTCTGTTCCTTTTCTGTCATTGGAGCAGTAGCGAGAGTTGTTCACTTTCGTTTCTTAACCAAAGAAACGAAGAAGAATGCTGACAGTCCAGCAATGCAGCACAATAATAACAATTTATCGGCCTTAACTGAAATGTCGGTGGTTTGTTCACCGCACAAAGCCGAAGTAGACAATGAACCATGTAAATCAACTAAAGGTGTTTCGTGCTTTTATGAGAAGACAGAATATGTGTGATACTGATGCGTGTGACTCATACAGCCTGACTGCATAAACCAAGCGTATACTTACTATGCTCCTGTATCTACATTTGTCGTGTTACGCACTTTTTCAATATAAACTTAGTCCTGAGCCTAATTCAATAACTATTTGTTTTTGTTTTGAAAAATGACCAAGCACAGTTGCAGCTGGTCGGGATGTTTGAGCAAAACTGAAGGAAATGATTATTATTTTACAGTAGAACCTCGATTATCCGGACTCGTTGGGACTGAGCTGAACAGTCCGGATAATCGAGAGTCCGGATAATCGAAAATATGAATATTAATGAGCCAAAACTAAAATTGAATGACTGAACTACTGGAGCCTGAAATTTCACTTAGAAACAAAGAACACCTGAGCAAATCAGAGCTCAGTGAAATACATTGCCGTAGTATGGCGCGCGTGAGCTCAAAACGCGTAGAGATTTGTGTTTTGAGGTGAAACAAATTCAGTTTGAACCGGAATTTCATTACTTAATTTGAAGAGAAAAAGTTTTGCTGCGGTCTTAAATATGGCTAATTAATATTCATGAAAAATTGGGACCAGCTAAGCAAGTCCGGATAATCGAAAAATCCGGATAATCGAGGTCCGGATAATTGAGGTTCGACTGTACTGAATTGCTTTCATAATTAGGTAAAAGGATAATGGAATCCGGATTTGTTCCTCATTATTGATTACTGGTATTAATAATCTATGGTGTAATCTTTGTCGTTTTCGATTCAGTATTGTATAGAAGGACCACGCTGGCTCCCCATACAATGCAGTTTACAGGGAGGCCACCATATCAGCCTGGATTGCATAGTACATAGCCCAGTTTCTCTTGCAAGGAGGTTTACTTTATTATCTCCAACAGAGACAAGCGTGAGGGCTTATTTATTGTAGTTGTAGTTGTTATCTAATACCATGATAAGGTGATGTATCCGAATATTCAAGAAATTTCTGAGCTGAAATATTTCCAAAGTTTAAATGTAACCAGCATTGTATTATAGCGAACTATGCAGTTTACAGGAGGGTGAACATATCATGCAGCCTAAATTTCATAAAGAACAGCTTTATCTAGTTGAAAGCCACGTTTCTCTGGCTCAGTGTTTTTGTATATTACCAACAACAAGGACAAGTGTGAAGCCCAATATTGCAGTGTGTTGTCCAAAAACTATATCGCTTGTTTATGTTTGATATCTGTAGCGTGACCTGGTGTTGCATAGGAAAGAAAATATCCTCTTGTCAGTGGTCAAAATAGTATTCAAACCTTTATAATAATTTCTTTGGTTTAAACGGAACTAGCAGCCAGCAATAGCCTGGTGCGCAAGTCATTGTTAAGCCTTCTTCTGATTAATAACAAAAATAAACTATACTCGGGTGTGATATATCAGTTGGATGTTGTAATTATTTGAGTCAACATAAAAATCGTCTAAGCGTCCCTGTCAATAAAAGCTAACTTGCATCACAAAAACACTCAAAAGTGTCCTGCGTATAGGGGATAAGCAAATACATTCAACTCGTCCAAAAACGTGGTATTATTCTCTTTGTCAACTAGTTTACAAGGCATTCCTTTGAAGCCTCAGAAATACAACACACCATCTCTCCATTTTGAAACGCTCGGTACATTTGTTTCACACGCTTGGTACGGTGAAAAACTAAAGAAATACAAATACATGTGTTGGCAACTAGCCGAAAACGAAACCAAACTGAATGAAATACTCACAAATTCTGTGCTTCTGTGTCCGCAACACACGAACTAGGCTACGATAGGAACAAACACCTTTTTCTTTCACGAAAGTGACATGCGGAACCTAGTCACATGACAAACTCGGTTTGAATTTCAAATTTATGTAATTGTCTCGAACATCCCGCCCGCCATCGGGCGATCGCGTAGAAAAGCCCAACAGTTGAATTCAGCCTCTACTTCTTACGAAATTCTACCACATCGTTCTCCAATAAGCACAACTTCTGTATAGGACAAGCATAGACTCTCACAGTCCGTACCAGACCATCTGGGCCCGGGTACGTCTCCAATACTCTGCCGAGATTCCAGTGTCCTCTAGGGATGTTATCGTTAACAAACAGAACTAAGGCGTCAGGTTTGACGATAGGTAGCACTTTTTGCCATTTACCTCGTTTTTGGAGGGTTGGGACATACTCGTTTAGCCACCTTTCCCAAAACAAATTGGCCAAGAATTGAACCTGCCTCCACTTCTTTCTGCAAGTATCAGACTTCTCAAAGACGCCAGGAGGCAAACAAATGATCTTTCTCTGCATTAAAGTGCATATGAAGCGAAATTTTTCATAAGCTTGTTCGAAAGAGCTTTCAAAATGATGAAGAACGGCGTTTATTTTATTGTGATAGCACTTTTGGTTGCCGAGTTATTCAAGATTTTGATTTATGCAAATTAGAGGACTTGTGACGTCACAACGTGAACACAAAATGAAATAAAATCACAAAATATGGAATATCTGTGCAAATACTAAGTTCGAACGAGGGTACTATTGGTTGTTCAGTTTTTTCTCTCCAGGTTAGACAGAGATATCTTCGTCTTTTGACCTTTCACTCCAAGTTGCTTCATCAGAGACTCTGTACAGAAACTTGTATTGCTGCCATTGTCCAGAAAGGCGTAAGTGATGACAGTCTTATCACTACCTTTCGCCGTTCCTTTAACTGGAATCACGGCCATCCCTTTCTAGAACGGACGAAGTGATGACTCTTTGCATTCGTGTCCGTGCTCACCATGTTGCAACGAACTTGGGGGTCAATACCATCACCTGTGCCCACACGAATGTCTGTCGTAGATCCCTCGCGTGGACGGGTACTTAAAACCGACGGATGCTTTTTGGAACAGTTTGCAATTTTGCAAGTCTTTCTTTGAGTGCAGTCCCGCGAAACATACTGATCTGACAAGCATCCGAAACACAGGTTCTTGGACGTCAGAAACTGGCAGTATTTAAGGGTGTGGTTCTTGTCACAATAGAGGCACTGACTGACAGGGGCACTGCGTGGACTTGCTTCGGCACCGTCTACTTGGGACAGGAAGCTCGTCTTTCTCGGCTTCGAAATTTCGTCATTTGCTGCAGACGTTCGTGAGCCAGGTGGTGGTCTTGAGCTTTCATAAATTTTCCCAAAAACAGGGTTGGTGATGATCCTTGCTTCGCGATCCACGAACACGACAAGATCACTAAATTCCACGGGCCTGGCTGGCAGCTCCATAATGTCATCTGCCGTTCTACGCCATCTCTCTCTCTCTGAGATTATACGGGAGTTAACGCACCAATTTTTGGATATTACCAGGCTGATAAAACTTTGACACAGAGCGACTGCCTGCTAGGGCGTTCCTGCAACTCGTCAGAAAGAGGGAAAATCGGTTGAAGGTCATACCATCCTTAGGCTTTATGTCCGACCAATCCATGGCTTTAGTTTCGTAAGCCGATGCAACGCGCTATTCGTCGCCGTACTTCTTTTTCGAGAGTCTGTGCGCCTCATCATAGCCTTCATCCGATGGTAGATGGTGACAGGATCTCACAAGCTCTCTCACATTTTCCGCAGTGAACTGCTCAAGATAGTAAAGCCGGTCGGTACTACTAAAGGTCCTAGAT